>CM076534.1:862014-1013529 GCA_038429875.1 Poecile montanus
ATCCCAGTGCTCCCAGTAACCCCCCCGAACCCATCCCAGTTCTCCCAGTAACCCCCCGAACCCATCCCAGTTCTCCCAGTAACCCCCCCGAACCCATCCCAGTGCTCCAGTAACCCCCCCCTGCTCCCAGTAACCCCCCCGAACCCATCCCAGTACTCCCAGTAACCCCCCCAAACCCCACCCCGGACCCCCCTAAAACCCCCTCAGGACCCCCCAACCCCCCCAAATCCCCCCCAGATCCCTCAAAACCCTTCAGGACCCCCCAAATCCCCCCAGGACCCCCCAAACCTCCCCCAAATCCCCCCCAAACCCCCCCCCGGACCCCCAAACCCCCCCAGGACCCCCAAATCCCCCCCCAAACCTCCTCAAACCTCCCCAAAACCCCCTCAAACCTCCCCCAAACCTCCCCCAAATCCCCCCCAAACCCCTCAAAGACCCCCAAACCCCTCCAGGACCCCCTAAATCCCCCCAAGACGCCCCCAAATCCCACCAGGACCCCCCAAACCCCCCTCAAATTCCCCCCCAAACCTCCCCAAAACCCCTTCAAACCTCCCCAAAACCTCCTCAAATCCCCCCCAAACCCCTCCAAGACCCCCCAAACCCCCCAGGACCCCTCCAAGAACCCCTAAATCCCCCCAAGACCCCCCCAAACCCCCCCCCGGACCCCCAAACCTCCCCCAAATCCCCCCCAGAACCCCCAAATCCCCCCCAAACCTCTTCAAACCTCCCCAAAACCCCCTCAAACGTCCCCCAAACCTCCCCCAAATCCCCCCCAAACCCCTCCAGGACCCCCCAAACCCCTCCAAGACCCCCTAAATCCCCCCAAGACCCCCCCAACCCCCTCCCCGGACCCCCAAACCTCCCCCAAATCCCCCCCAGGACCCCCAAATTCCTCCCCCAACCTCCTCAAACCTCCCCCAAAACCCCCTCAAACCTCCCCCAAACCCCCCCAAATCCCCCCCAAACCCCTCAAAGACCCCCCAAACCCCCCCAGGACCCCCCAAACCCCCCCAGGACCCCCCAAACCCCCTCAAATCCCCCCCAAACCCCCCCAGGACCCCCCAAACCCCCCCAGGACCCCCCAAACCCCGGGCCATGCCCCTCCTGGAGTTCGCCCCCCTGCGCCTCCCCCTGCGGCGCCGCCTGCAGACCCTGGCCGTGCTCCAGTGGGTCTTCTCCTTCCTCCTCCTCGGTGAGGACCCCCAAAATCATCCTGGGGAGGGGGCTGGGGGTCCCCAAAATCCCCCCCGGGTCACCAAAATCCTTCCCGGGCTCCCCAAAATCCCCCCCGGGGTCCCCAAAATCCCCCCCGGGGTCCCCAAAATCCCCCTCGGGGTCACCAAAATCCTTCCCGGGGTCCCCAAAATCCCCCCCGGGGTCCCCAAAATCCCCCTCGGGGTCCCCAAAATCCCTCCCGGGGTCACCAAAATCCTTCCCGGGGTCCCCAAAATCCTTCCCGGGGTCCCCAAAATCCCCCCCGGGGTCACCAAAATCCTTCCCGGGGTCCCCAAAATCCCCCCCGGGGTCACCAAAATCCTTCCCGGAGTCACCAAAATCCCCTCGGGGTCACCCAAAATCCCCCCCGGGTCCCCAAAATCCCCCTCGGGGTCCCCAAAATCCTTCCCGGGGTCCCCAAAATCCTTCCCGGGGTCCCCCAAAAATCCCTCCCGGGGTCACCAAAATCCTTCCCGGGGTCCCCAAAATCCCCCTCGGGGTCACCAAAATCCTTCCCGGCGTCCCCAAGTCCCCCCCGGGGTCCCCAAAATCCTTCCCGGGGTCCCCAAAATCCTTCCCGGGGGTCACCAAAATCCTTCCCGGGGTCCCCAAAATCCCTCCCGGGTCCCCAGAATCCTTCCCCGGGGTCCCCAAAATCCCCCCCAGGTCCCCAAAATCCTTCCCGGGGTCCCCAAAATCCCCCCCGGGGTCCCCAAGATCCCTCCCGGGGTCCCCAAAATCCCCCTCGGGCTCCCCAAAATCCTTCCCGGGGTCCCCAAAATCCCCCTCGGGGTCCCCAAAATCCCCCCCGGGGTCCCCAGAATCCCCCTCGGGGTCCCCAAAATCCCTCCCGGGGTCCCCAAAATCCTTCCCTGGTCACCAAAATCCCTCCCGGGGTCCCCAAAATCTCTCCCGGAGTCACCAAAATCCCCCTCGGGCTCCCCAAAATCCCCCCCGGGTCCCCAAAATCCCCCCCGGGCTCCCCAAAATCCCTCCCGGGGTCCCCAAAATCCCCCCCGGGGTCACCAAAATCCTTCCCGGGGTCCC
Source organism: Poecile montanus (assembly GCA_038429875.1). NCBI lineage: Eukaryota > Metazoa > Chordata > Aves > Passeriformes > Paridae > Poecile > Poecile montanus. The sequence goes on from CM076534.1 coordinate 864,277, forward strand.
CAAAATCCCCCCCCGGGGTCCCCAAAATCCCCCCCGGGGTCCCCAAAAATCCCCCTCGGGCTCCTCAAAATCCTTCCCGGGGTCCCCAAATCCCCCCCAGGGTCCTCAAAATCCTTCCCGGGGTCCCCAAAATCCCTCCCGGGGTCCCCAAAATCCCCCCCGGGGTCCCCAAAATCCCTCCCGGGCTCCCCAAAATCCCCCTCGAGGTCACCAAAATCCTTCCCGGGGTCCCCCAAAATCCTTCCCCGGGGTCCCCAAAATCCCCCTCGGGGTCCCCAAAATCCCTCCCGGGGTCACCAAAATCCCCCCCGGGTCCCCAAAATCCCCCTCGGGGTCCCCAAAATCCTTCCCGAGGTCACCAAAATCCCCCCCGGGTCACCAAAATCCCTCCCGGGTCCCCAAATTCCCCCCTTCCGGGGTCACCAAAATCCCCCCCCTGGTCCCCAAAATCCCTCCCGGGGTCACCAAAATCCCCCCCGGGGTCCCCAAAATCCCCCCCGGGGTCCCCAAAATCCTTCCCGGGGTCCCCGAAATCCCCCCCGGGTCCCCAAAATCCCTCCGGGGTCCCCAAAATCCCCCCCGGGTCACCAAAATCCCCCTCGGGGTCACCAAAATCCCTCCCGGGGTCACCAAAATCCCCCCCGGGGTCCCCAAAATCCCTCCCGGGGTCCCCAAAATCCCCCTCGGGGTCACCAAAATCCTTCCCGGGGTCCCCAAAATCCCCCCCGGGGTCCCCAAAATCCCTCCCGGGGTCCCCAAAATCCCCCTCGGGGTCACCAAAATCCTTCCCGGGGTCCCCAAAATCCCTCCCGGGGTCCCAAAATCCCCCTCGAGGTCCCCAAAATCCCTCCCGGGGTCCCCAAAATCCCCCCCGAGGTCACCAATATCCCTCCCGGGGTCCCCAAAATCCCCTCCCGGGGTCCCCAAAATCCCCCTCGGGGTCCCCAAAATCCTTCCCGGGGTCCCCAAAATCCCTCCCGGGGTCCCCAAGATCCCTCCCGGGGTCCCCAAAATCCTTCCCGGGGTCCACAAAATCCCTCCCGGGGTCCCCAAAATCCTTCCCGGGGTCACCAAAATCCTTCCCGGGGTCACCAAAATCCCCCCCGGGTCCCCAAAATCCCTCCCGGGGTCCCCAAAATCCTTCCCGGGTCCCCAAAATCCCCCCCGGGGTCCCCAAAATCCCCCTCGGGGTCACCAAAATCCCCCTCGGGCTCCTCAAAATCCTTCCCGGGTCCCCAAAATCCCCCTCGGGGTCCCCAAAATCCCTCCCGGGGTCCCCCAAAATCCCCCCCGGGGTCACCAAAATCCCCCTCGGGGTCCCCAAATCCCTCCCGGGGTCCCCAAAATCCCCCCCGGGGTCCCCAAAATCCCCCTCGGGGTCCCCAAAATCCCCCCCGGGTCACCAAAATCCCCCCCGGGGTCCCCAAAATCCCCCCCAGGGTCACCAAATTCCCCCCCGGGGTCCCCAAAATCCCCCCCGGGGTCACCGACCCCTCTTTTACCCCCCTCTTTTTATTCCCCCGGGATCCCAAAATTCTTTAGGGCGTTTGCGCCCCCCAAAATTTGGGGGATTTTTGGGGATTTTGGGGGGATTTTTGGAATTTAGGGGGTTTTGGGGGGGGATTTTGGGGAGGTTTCTGGGATTTTGGGGGGATTTTGGGGGGATTTTGGGGAATTTGGGAGGATTTTGGGGGGGGTTTGGGAATTTGGGGGGATTTGGGGGGGGTTGGGGGGGTTTTTTGGGGAATTTTGGGAATTTGTGGGGGATTTTGGTGGGTTTTGGGGGCGATTTTGGGAATTTGGGAGGATTTTGGGGGAGTTTTGGGAGATTTGGGGGGATTTGGGGGGAATTTTGGGGGGATTTTGGGTGGGGTTTGGGAATTTGGGGGGATTTTGGGGGGGTTTGGGGAGATTTGGAGGATTTTGGGGAGATTTTGGGAATTTGGGGAATTTGGGGGAATTTTGGGGGAATTTTGGGAATTTGGGGGAGGATTTTGGGAATTTGGGGGAATTTGGGGGGGATTTTGGGGGTTTGGGGGATTTTGGGGGGATTTTGGGGGAGAATTTTGGGAGATTTGGAGGGATTTTGGGGAGGTTTTGGGAATTTGGGGGGATTTTGGGGGGGTTTTGGGGGGATTTTGGGGGATTTGGGGAAGGATTGTGGGAATTTGGGGGGATTTTGGGGGTTTTTTTGGGAGATTTGGGGGGATTTTGGGGGGGGTTGGGGAATTTAGTGGGATTTGGGAGGGATTTTGGGGATTCGGAGGATTTTGGGGGGGGTCTTTTGCTGTCAGAATTTGGGGGGTTCGAGGGGTTTTGGGGGGGTTGGAGGGGGCAGAAAATTGCAGAATTAAGAGAGGGGGAAAATTCGGGATGAAGGGGAAAAATCACCCCAAAATCTGGGGATAAAATCCCAGAATTTTGGGGGAAAAAATCCCAGAATTTGGGGAATAAAACCTCAGAATTTGGGAGATAAAATCTCAGAATTTTGGGGATAAAATCCCAGATTTGGGGGACAAAATCCCAGAATTTTGGGGATAAAACCTCAGAATTTTGGGGATAAAATCCAGGATTTAGAGGGGGAATAGAGAGGGAAAATTCCAGAATGGGATACAATATATGTGATATAATATATGTGATACAATATGTTTAATATGTGTATTTTATAGTATAGAAGTATATAATAATGATGCATAATGTATAATATATAATATAAAGTATATAATATACAATATAAATATATAATATATAATATATAATATATAATATATAATATATAATATATAATATATAATATATAATATATAATATATAATATATAATATATAATATATAATATATAATAATATTTAATTCACAGCATATAATGCATAATATATAAGGCATGTTATTGATCCATAACCGATACCCACACAATTACTGATCCATAACCGATCTCCCCATGGTTATCGATCCCTGATCGATCCCTATCGATCCCTAATCAATCAATTATCGCTCCCTAATCGATCCCTAATCAATCCCTATCGATCCCCAGGCCAGCTGTGCACGCTGCTGTTCCCAGAGCCAATAAACACACAATTAATTACCTATAATCAATATCCGTGTAATTACTGATCCATAACCGATCTCCCCGCCATTATCAATCCCTAATTGATCCAAATCGATCCAAATCGATCCCTAATTGATCCCTAATCAATCCCTGATTGATCCCCCAGGCCAGCTGTGCACGCTGCTGTTCCCAGAGCCAATAACCACCAATACCCACACAGTTATTGATCTATAATCAATACCCGCACAATTACTGATCCATAACCAATCTCCCCATGGTTATCGATCCCTATCGATCCCTAATCAATCCCTAATCAATCAATTATCGGTCCCTAATCGATCCCTAATCGATCCCTAATTAATCCATTATCGATCCCTAATCAATCCCTGATTGATCCCCCAGGCCAGCTGTGCACGCTGCTGTTCCCAGAGCCAATAAACACACAATTAATTACCTATAATCAATATCCGTGTAATTACTGATCCATAACCGATCTCCCCGCCATTATCAATCCCTAATTGATCCAAATCGATCCCTATTCAATCCCTAATCGATCCCTAATCAATCCCTGATCGATCCCCAGGCCAGCTGTGCACGCTGCTGTTCCCAGAGCCAATAACCATCAATACCCACACAATTAATTACCTATAATCAATACCCGCACAATTACTGATCCATAACCGATATCCCCATGGTTATCGATCCCTGATCGGTCCCTATCGATCCCCTATCGATCCCCAGGCCAGCTGTGCACGCTGCTGTTCGTGCTGGCCCTGCAGGGAGAGCCAATAACCACCAATACCCACAGGGTTATTGATCTATAATCAATACCCCCACAATTACTGATCCATAACCGATCCCCCGCCATTATCGATCCCTGATCGATCCCCTATCGATCCCTATCGACCCCCAGGCCAGCTGTGCACGCTGCTGTTCCCAGAGCCAATAACCATCAATACCCACAGGGTTATTGATCCATAATCAATACCCGCACAATTACTGATCCATAACCGATCTCCCCATGGTTATCGATCCCTATCGATCCCTAATCAATCCCTAATCAATCAATTATCGCTCCCTGATCGATCCCTATCGATCCCCAGGCCAGCTGTGCACGCTGCTGTTCCCAGAGCCAATAACCATCAATACCCACACAGTTATTGATCTATAATCAATACCCGTACAATTACTGATCCATAACCGATCTCCCCATGGTTATCGATCCCTATCGATCCCTAATCAATCCCTAATCAATCAATTATCGCTCCCTGATCGATCCCTATCGATCCCCAGGCCAGCTGTGCACGCTGCTGTTCCCAGAGCCAATAACCACCAATACCCACACAATTAATTACCTATAATCAATACCCCCACAATTACTGATCCATAACTGATCTCCCCATGGTTATCGATCCCTGATCGGTCCCTATCGATCCCTATCGATCCCCAGGCCAGCTGTGCACGCTGCTGTTCGTGCTGGCCCTGCGGGGAGAGCCAATAACCACCAATACCCGCCCGGTTATTGATCCATAACCAATACCCGCACAATTACTGATCCATAACTGATCTCCCCATGGTTATCGATCCCTGATCGATCCCCTATCGATCCCCTATCGATCCCCAGGCCAGCTGTGCACGCTGCTGTTCGTGCTGGCCCTGCGGAGCCCGCTCTGGCCCCTGGCTCTCCTTTACGCGCTGTGGCTGCTGGCGGACCGGGACACGCCCCGCCGCGGGGGGCGCCCTTGCGCCTGGGTGCGCGCCTGGCCCGTCTGGCGTCACTTCCGGGACTACTTCCCCATCTCGGTGATCCTGGGCGGGAAATGGCGGGAAAATGGGGGGGAATGGGCGGGAAATGGGGGGGGGGGAATGGGGGTTTGGGGGGGTCCTGAAAGGGTTTGGGGGTGTCTGAGTGAGGTTTTGAGGGGTTTTGGGGGGTTCTGGATGGGGTTTGGGGTGCCTGGGTGGGGTTTTGGGGTGTTTGAGTGGGATTTTGGGGGGTTCTGGAGGGGTTTGGGGGTGTCTGAGTGGGATTTTGGGGTGTTCTGGGTGGGGTTTTGGGGTGTCTGAGTGGGGTTGTGAGGGGTTTGGGGCTGCCTGAGTGGGGTTTTGTGAGGTTTTGGGGGGTTCTGGAGGGTTTTGGGGTGTCTGAGTGGGGTTTGAGGGGTTTTGGTTGGGGTTTGGGGGTGTCTGAGTGGGATTTTGGGGAGTTCTGAAGGGGTTTTGGGGGGTTCTGAGTGGGGTTTTGGGGGGTTTGGGGGGTCCTGAAAGGGTTTGGGGGTGTCTGAGTGAGGTTTTGAGGGGTTTTGGGGGGTTCTGGGTGGGGTTTGGGGGTGTCTGAGTGGGGTTTTGGGGTGTCTGAGTGGGATTTTGGGGGGTTCTGGAGGGGTTTGGGGGTGTCTGAGTGAGGTTTTGAGGGGTTTTGGGGGGTTCTGGATGGGGTTTGGGGTGCCTGGGTGGGGTTTTGGGGTGTCTGAGTGGGATTTTGGGGGGTTCTGGAGGGGTTTGGGGGTGTCTGAGTGAGGTTTTGGGGGGTTCTGGGTGGGTCTGGGGTGCCTGGGTGGGGTTTTGGGGTGTCTGAGTGGGGTTTTGGGAGGTTTTGGGGGGATTGAGGGGGCTCCTGGCGCAGTTTGGGGTCCTGGAGGGGGGTTTGGGGTGTCTGAGTGGGATTTTGGGGTGTTCTGGATGGGGCTTGGGGTGTCTGGGTGGGGTTTGGGGGGGATTGGGGTGGGTTTTGGGGTGTCTGAGTGGGTTTTTGACGGGTTTTGGAGGTTCTGGATGGTTTTGGGGTGTCTTCAGTGGGGTTTGGGGGGGATTAGGGTGAGTTTTAGGGTGTCTGAGTGGGGTTGGGGTGCTCTGGGTGGGTTTTTGGGGTGTCTGAGTGGAGTTTTGAGGGGTTTTGGGGAGTTCTGGAGGGGTTTGGGGGTCCTGAGTAGGGTTTGGGGGTGTCTGAGTGGGGTTTTGGGGGGTTTTGGGGGGATTGAGGGGATTTCTGGGGCGTTTGGGGTCCTGGAAGGGGGTTTGGGGTGTCTGAGTGGGGTTTGGGGGGTTCTGGGTGGGGTTTTGGGGGTCCCTGGATGGGGTTGGGGGAGGGTTGGGGTCCTTGAGTGGAGTTTTTGGGGGGGTTGGGGGGATTTTAGGGGTTTTGGGGGGTCCCTGGGTGGGATTTGGGAGAATTTTGGGGATCCCAGAATGGGATTTGATGAATTTTGAGGATCCCGGGGTGGGATTTGATGAATTTTGAGGATCCTGGGCTGGGATTTGACGGAATTTTGGGGATTTTGAGGATCCCGGGCTGGGATTTGATGAATTTTGGGGAATTTTGAGGATCCCGGGCTGGGATTTGATGAATTTTGGGGATTTTGAGGATCCTGGGCTGGGATTTGATGAATTTTGGGGATTTTGAGGATCCTGGGCTGGGATTTGATGATTTTGGGGGAATTTTGAGGATCCCGGGATGGAATTTGAGGGAATTTTGAGGAATTTTGTGGATTTTGAGGATCCCAGGATGGGATTTGGGGGAATTTTGGGAAACTTTGAGGATCCTTGGTGGGATTTGATGAATTTTGAGGATCCCAGGATGGGATTTAATGCAATTTTAATCTCTCGGGGTGAAGATTTGGGATAAAACCTCACGATTTCACCCCCAAACAAAAATCTCCCGTTTCCCCCTCATTCAAACCCCAGGAATTTTGGGATAAACCCCATTTTTAACCCTTTCCCCCTCAATTTTCATCCTCCCCACCCCAAAAACTCCCAGCTGATCCGCACCACGCCGCTGGATCCGGGCAGGAATTACATTTTCGGGTTCCACCCCCACGGGATTTTGGCCGCCGGAGCTTTTGGGAATTTCTGCACGGAAGCCACGGGATTTGGGGGGCTCTTCCCGGGGCTGCGCCCCCATCTCCTCACCCTCCCCTGCTGGTTCCGCCTCCCGTTTTTCCGGGAATACGCCATGGCCGGCGGTGAGTGCGGAATTCCCAAAAAAAACCTGGGAAAAAATTGGGGAAAATTCACCCCGAAAATCCCAAGTTGCTGCTTCCTGAATTTTGGGGGTTTGTCCTGGAAATTCCCGAGATTTCTGAGATCTCTGGTAGACCCCAAATCCCTGGATTTTAGTCCCCAAATCCCTGGATTTTAAACCCCAAATCCTTGGATTTTAATCCCCAAATCCCTGGATTTTAACCCCCAAATTCCTGGATTTTAGTCCCCAAATCCCTGGATTTCAATCCCCAAATCCCTGGATTTTGAACCCCAAATCCCTGGATTTTAACACCCAAATCCCTGGATTTTAACCCCCAAATTCCTGGATTTTAAACCCCAAATCCTTGGATTTTAATCCCCAAATCCCTGGATTTTGAACCCCAAACCCCTGGATTTCAATCCCCAAATCCTTGGATTTTAATCCCCAAATTCATGGAGTTTAACCCCCAAATCCCTGGATTTTAACCCCCAATTTCCTGGATTTTAAACCACAAATCCCTGGATTTCAATCCCCAAATCCCTGGATTTTAACACCCAAATCCCTGGATTTTAAACCCCAAATTCCTGGATTTTAAACCCCAACTCCTTGGATTTTAATCCCCAGATCCTTGAATTTTAATCCCCAAATTCATGGAGTTTAATCCCCAAATTCCTGGATTTTAAACCCCAAATCCCTGGATTTTAATCCCCAAATTCATGGAGTTTAATCCCCAAATCCCTGGATTTTAAACCCCAAATCCTTGGATTTTAAACCCCAAATCCCTGGATTTTAACCCCCAAATTCATGGAGTTTAACCCCCAAATCCCTGGATTTCCCCCCCCCACCCAGTTCCTGGATTTTTCCCCCAATTCCCAGATTTTCCCCCAGTTCCCAGATTTCTCCCGGAATTCCCAGATTCCCCCTCCCCAATTCCCGGATTTCCCCCCTCACTTCCCAGATTTTTCCCCTCCCCAATCCCAGATTTTCCCCCACCAAATTCTCGGATTTTTCCCCCAATTCCCAGATTTCCCCCCCCCCCCCCCAATTCCCAGATTTTTTCCCTCCCCAATTCCCAATTTTTCCTGGAATTCCCAGATTTTCCCGGAATTCCCAGATTTTCCCCCTCCTCAATTCCCAGATTTCCCCTCCCAATTCCCAGATTTCCCCCCTCCCAATTCCCGAATTTTTCTCTCCCCAGTTCTGAAATTTGCCCCAAATTCCTGGAATTTTCCCCCAATTCCCAGATTTCCCCCCCCTCAATTCTCAGATTTCCCCTCAATTCCCAGATTTCCCCCCAATTCCTGATTTTTCCTGGAATTCCCAGATTCCCCCACCCCAATTCCCAGATTTTCTCCCAATTTCCGATTTTTCCCGGAATTCCCAGATTTCCCCCCCCAAATTCCCGATTTTTCCCGGAATTCCCAGATTCCCCCTCCCCAATTCCCAGATTTCCCCCCACCAATTCCCGAATTTTTCTCTGCCCAGTTCCCCCCGCCAATTCCCAGATTTCCCCCCCCCAATTCCCGGATTTTTTCTCTCCCCAATTCCCGATTTTCCCCCCAATTCCCGATTTTTCCCGGAATTCCAGGTCTGGTTTCCTCGGACCCCTCCAGCCTCGAGCACCTCCTGGCTCAGCCCCGGGGGGGCCTCGTGGCCGTGATCGCCCTGGGGGGACCCCCCGAGGCCCTGGAGGCGCGGCCGGGGGGGCTCCGGCTGCAGCTGCTGCGCAGGAGGGGCTTCGTGCGCATCGCCCTCAAACACGGGTGGGCACAAAATGGGTCTGGGGGCTTCGATTTGGGGTCTGGGGGCTTCGATTTGGGTCTGGGGGCTTCGATTGGGGGGATTTGGGGGGATTTGGGGGGGTTTTTGGGGGCTTTGGGGTGCTGGGGGGGCTTCGTGCGCATCGCCCTCAAACACGGGTGGGCACAAAATGGGTCTGGGGGCTTCAAATTGGGTCTGGGGGCTTCGATTTGTGGGGTTTGGGGGTGATAAATTGGGTCTGGGGGCTTCGATTGGGGGGTTTGGGGGTGATAAATGGGGGTTTTGGGGGGGATTTGGGGTCCTGGGTGGGCTTCGTGTGCATCACCCTCAAACACGGGTGGGCATAAAATGGGTCTGGGGGCTTCAAATTGGGTCTGGGGGCTTCAATCGGGGGGTTTGGGGGTCATGAATGGGGATTTGAGGGGGATTTGGGGGGATTTGGGGGGATTTGGGGGGGATTTGGGGTGCTGGGGGGGCTTTGTGTGCATCGCCCTCAAAGACGGGTGGGCATAAAATGGGTCTGGGGGCTTCGATTTGGGGTCTGGGGGTGATAAATTGGGGTCTGGGGGCTTCGATTTGGGGTCTGGGGGTGATAAATTGGGGTCTGGGGGCTTCGATTTGGGGTCTGGGGGCTTCAATCGGGGGATTTGGGGGGGGTTTGGGGGGGCTCCGGCTGCAGCTGCTGCGCAGGAGGGGCTTCGTGCGCATCGCCCTCAAACACGGGTGGGCACAAAATGGGTCTGGGGGCTTCGATTTGGGTCTGGGGGCTTCAATCGGGGGGTTTGGGGGTCATGAATGGGGGATTTGGGGGGGATTTGGGGTGCTGGGGGGGCTTCGTGCGCATCGCCCTCAAACACGGGTGGGCACAAAATGGGTCTGGGGGCTTCAAATTGGGTCTGGGGGCTTCGATTTGTGGGGTTTGGGGGTGATAAATGGGGGATTTGGGGGATCCGGGGGGGCTCCGGCTGCAGCTGCTGCGCAGGAGGGGCTTCGTGCGCATCGCCCTCAAACACGGGTGGGCACAAAATGGGTCTGGGGGCTTCAAATTGGGTCTGGGGGCTTCAATCGGGGGGTTTGGGGGTCATGAATGGGGGATTTGGGGGGGTTTGGGGGGTTTGGGGGGGCTTTGGGGTGCTGGGGGGGCTTCGTGCGCATCGCCCTCAAACACGGGTGGGCACAAAATGGGTCTGGGGTGATAAATTGGGTCTGGGGGCTTTGATTTGGGTCTGGGGGCTTCAATCGGGGGATTTGGGGGGGGTTTGGGGGGGCTCCAGCTGCAGCTGCTGCGCAGGAGGGGCTTCGTGCGCATCGCCCTCAAACATGGGTGGGCACAAAATGGGTCTGGGGGCTTCAAATTGGGTCTGGGGGCTTCGATTGGGGGGTTTGGGGGGTTTTGGGGGCTTTGGGGTGCTGGAGGGGCTTCGTGCGCATCGCCCTCAAACACGGGTGGGGATAAAATGGGTCTGGGGGCTTCAAATTGGGTCTGGGGGCTTCGATTTGGGGAGTTTGGGGAGGATCTGGAGGGGTTTGGAGAAGATTTGGGGGGTTTTGGGGGGGATTTGGGGTGCTGGGGGGGCTTCGTGTGCATCACCCTCAAACACGGGTGGGCACAAAATGGGTCTGGGGGCTTTGATTTGGGGTCTGGGGGCTTCGATTTGGGGTCTGGGGGTGATAAATTGGGGTTTGGGGGCTTCGATTTGGGGTCTGGGGGCTTCAATTGGGGGGATCTGGGGGGGTTTGGGGGGCCTCCGGCTGCAGCTGCTGCGCAGGAGGGGCTTCGTGCGCATCGCCCTCAAACACGGGTGGGCACAAAATGGGTCTGGGGGCTTCAAATTGGGTCTGGGGGCTTCGATTGGGGTCTGGGGGCTTCAATCGGGGGGTTTGGGGGTCATGAATGGGGATTTGAGGGGGATTTGGGGGGGGTTTTGGGGGGCTTTGGGGTCCTGGGGGGGCTTCGTGCGCATCGCCCTCAAACACGGGTGGGCACAAAATGGGTCTGGGGGCTTCAATCAGGGTCTGGGGGCTTCAATTGGGGTCTGGGGGCTTCGATTTGGGGTCTGAGGGCTTCGATTGGGGTCTGGGGGCTTCAGTCGGGGGGTTTGGGGGGGATTTGGGGTTTCCCAAGTGGAATTTTGGGATTCCCAGGATGGATTTTTTTCCCCGTATCCCAAATTTCGGGTCCCCCAATAATTCCCATTGTTCTCCCGTTGTTCTCCTGCTGTTCTCCCATTGTTCTCCCGTTGTTCTCCCACTGTTTCCCCATTGTTCTCCCGTTCTTTTCCTGTTGTTCTCCCATTGTTCTCCTGTTGTTTTTTCCCATTGTTCTCCCGTTGTTTTTTCACATTGTTCTCCCGTTGTTTTTTCCCATTGTTTCCCCATTGTTTTCCCGTTCTCTCGTTGTTCCCCCATTGTTTTTTCCGGTTGTTTCCCGTTGTTCTCCCATTGTTCTCCCGTTGTTTCCTGTTGTTCTCCCGTTGTTCTCCCATTGTTCTCCCGTTGTTTCCTGTTGTTCTCCCGTTGTTCTCCCATTGTTCCCCCGTTGTTTTTTCCGGTTGTTCTCCCATTGTTCTCCCATTGTTCTCCCATTGTTTCTTGTTGTTCTCCCATTGTTCTCCCATTGTTTTTTCCGGTTGTTTTCCCATTGTTCTCCCATTGTTCTCCCATTGTTCTCCCGTTGTTCCCCTGTTGTTTTTTCCGGTTGTTCTCCTGTTGTTCTCCCGTTGTTTTCCCATTGTTCTCCCGTTGTTTTTTCTGGTTGTTTTCCGTTGTTCTCCCATTGTTCTCCCATTGTTCTCCCATTGTTCTCCCGTTGTTCTCCCATTGTTCTCCCGTTGTTCTCCCGTTGTTTTCCCATTGTTCTCCCATTGTTCTCCCGTTGTTCTCCCGTTGTTCTCCCATTGTTCCCCCGTTGTTTTTTCCGGTTGTTTTTTCCGGTTGTTTTTTCCGGTTGTTGTCCCTCAGGACCCCTCTGGTCCCGGTGTTCAGTTTCGGGGAGAACGAGCTGTTCCGGCAGGTTCCGAACCCTCCGGGCTCGCGGCTGCGGCGCCTGCAGCTGCGGCTCCAGAAGGTTCTGGGGGTGGCGCTGCCGCTGTTCCACGCCCGCGGAATCTTCCAGTACAACTTCGGGCTGCTGCCCTTCCGCAGGCCCATCCACACCGTGGGTGAGCGGGAAAATGGGGGGAAAAGGGGGGAAAACGGGAAAAAATGGAAAAAATATACCAAAAAATGGGAAAAAACCACAAAAAAAATGGGGAAAATGGGAAAAAATGGGGAAAAAATACAAAAAAATAAAAAAAAGGGAAAAAAACACACAAAAAATGGGAAAAATGGGAAAAAATGGGGGGAAAAGGGGGGAAAATGGGAAAAAACGGGGAAAAAATACAAAAAAATACAAAAAAATACAAAAAAACGGGAAAAATTGGAAAAAAAATGGGAAAAAAATGGGAAAAAATGGGAAAAAATGGGAAAAAATACAAAAAATTGGGAAAAACACAAAAAAGGGGAAAAAACACAAAAAATGGGAAAAAATGGGAAAAAATGGGAAAAATGGGAAAAAAATACCAAAAAATGGGAAAAAAACACAAAAAAAAGGGGAAAATGGGGGAAAAAGGGGGGAAAATGGGAAAAATGGGAAAAAACCCAAAAAAATGGGAAAAAACCCCAAAAAAATGGGAAAAAAACACAAAAAAAAGGGGAAAATGGGGGGAAAAGGGGGGAAAATGGGAAAAAACGGGGGGAAAATGGGAAAAAATGGGGAAAAAATACAAAAAAATACACAAAAATGGGAAAAAAACCCAAAAAAATGGGGAAAAATGGGGAAAAGATGGGGAAAAACACACAAAAAAATGGGGAAAATGGGGGGAAAAGGGGGGAAAATGGGAAAAAACGGGGGAAAAATACAAAAAATACAAAAAAATGGAAAAAAACACAAAAAAATGGGGAAAATGGGGGGAAAATGGGAAAAAACGGGGAAAAAATACAAAAAAATACAAAAAAAATGGGAAAAATTGGAAAAAAAATGGGAAAAAAACACCAAAAAATGGGAAAAAACGGGGGGAAAAGGGGGGAAAATGGGGGGAAAAGGGGGGGAAATGGGAAAAAACGGGGAGAAAATAAAAAAAAATACACAAAAATGGGAAAAAAACACAAAAAATGGGAAAAAAAACACAAAAAAATGGGAAAATGGGAGGAAAAGGGGGGAAAAGGGGAAAAAATGGGGGGAAAAGGGGGAAAAGGGGAAAAAACGGGGAAAAAATACAAAAAATACACAAAAAGGGGAAAAAAACACAAAAAAATGGGAAAAAAACCACAAAAAAATGGGGAAAATGGGGGGAAAAGGGGGGAAAACGGGAAAAAACGGGGGGAAAAGGGGAAATTCCAAAAAAAAAAAAAAAAATCCCCAAAATTCACAAAAAAATCCCCAAAAAATCCCAAAAAAATCCCCAAAAAATCCCAAAAAAATCCCCAAAAAATTCGAAAAAATCCCCCCAAAAATTCTCCAAAAATCCCCAAAAATTCCCAAAAATAAAAAAAAATCCCCAAAAAATCCCCAAAAATTCCCAAAAAAATCCCAAAATATCCCGAAAAAATCCCCCCAAAAATTTAAAAAAAATCCCCAAAAATTCCTAAAAAAAATCCCAAAAAATTCCCAAAAAAATCCCAAAAATTCCCCAAAATTCCTCCAAAATTCCCCGGATTCCCGTTGGATTTTGGGGTTCTCTTTCCTGGCATTGGGGGCCCCCCTGGAGCTGCCGCGGCTCCCGGAGCCCAAAAATCCCAATAAAAAAAAATCCCAAAAACCCGGAAAAAATCCCAAAAAAATCCCCCAAAAATAAAAAAAAATTCCCAAAAAATCCCCAAAAAATATTCCAAAAAAATCCCCCTAAAATCCCCAAAATTCCCCAAAAAATCCCAAAAAAATTCCCCAAAAATCCCCCAAAAATCTGAAAAAATCCCCAAAAAATCCCAAAAAATCCCCCAAAAAATCCCCAAAATTCAAAAAAAAATCCCAAAAAAATCCAAAAAAATCCCCCAAAAAAATCCAAAAAATCCCCCAAAAATCCCAAAAAAATCCCCCCAAAAATCCCCAGAATTCCCAAAAAAAATCCCCCAAAAATCTGAAAAAATAAAAAAAAAATCCCCAAAAAATCCCAAAAAATTCCCCAAAAATCCAAGAAAATAAAAAAAAATTCCAAAAAAAATCCCCCCAAAAATCCCAATAATTCCCCAAAAATTCCCCAAAAAATCCCCAAAAAATCCCAAAAAATTCCTAAAAAAATCCCAAAAAATCCCCAAAATTCCCCCAAATTCCCCGGATTCCCGTTGGATTTTGGGGTTCTCTCTCCTGGCAGTGGGGGCCCCCCTGGAGCTGCCGCGGCTCCCGGAGCCCAAAAATCCCAATTAAAAAAAAATCCCAAAAACCCGGAAAAAATCCCAAAAAAATCCCCCAAAAATCAAAAAAAATTCCCAAAAAATCCCAAAAAAATCCAAAAAAATCCCCAAAAATCAAAAAAAAAAAAAAAAAATCCAAAAAAAATCCCCCCAAAAATCCCAAAAAATTCCCAAAAAATTCCAAAAAAAATCCCAAAAAATTCCCCAAAAATCCCCCAAAAATCTGAAAAAATCCCCCAAAAATCTGAAAAAATCCCCAAAAATCCCAAAAAAAATCCCAAAAAATTCCCCAAAAAGCCAAGAAAATCCAAAAAAATTCCCAAAAAATCCCCCCAAAAATCCCAAAAAATCCCCAAAAAATCCCAAAAAATCCCACAAAGTCCCAAAAAAATCCCCCCAAAATCCCAAAAAATCCCCCAAAAATACGAAAAAATCCCCCCAAAAATAAAAAAAAATCCCAAAAAATTCCTAAAAAAATCCCCAAAATTCCCCAAAAAATCCCCAAAAATCCCAAAAAAATCCCCCAAAGTCCCCCAAAACATCCCAAAAAAATCCTCAGAAAATCCGAAAAAATCTCCAAAAAAATAAAAAAAAATCCAAAAAATTCCTAAAAAAATCCAAAAAAATCCCAAAAAATTCCCAAAAAAATCTCAAAAAAATACCCGAAATTAAAAAAAAAATCCCAAAAAAATCCCCAAAAAAATCCCCCAAATATCCAAAAAAATTCCAAAAAAATTCCCAAAAAAATCTCCAAAAATCCCCAAAAAATCTGAAAAAAATCCCAAAAAAATAAAAAAAAAATCCCCAAAAAATCCAAAAAAATCCCCAAAAAATCCTAAAAAAATCCCCACAGAAATCCACAAAAATCCACAAAAATTCCCAAAAAATTCCCAATCATCCCGTTGGATTTTGGGGTTCTCTCTCCTGGCAGTGGGGGCCCCCCTGGAGCTGCCGCGGGTCCCGGATCCGTCGGAAGCCGAGGTGGAGCTTTGGCACCGGCGCTACCGGGAGCGGCTGCGGGAGCTCTTCGAGGAGCACAAATCGGGGTACGGGGTCCCCCCCGAGCGCCGCCTCAGCTTCGTCTGAACCCCAAAAACCTCCCCGGACACCCCAAAAAAATCGGGGGGAAACCCCCAAAATTTGTACCCCCGAAAAATGGATTTTAAAGGCAATAAATTGCTTGGAAATGAGGAATATTTTGATTTTTTTGGGGAATTTTTAAGGGGTTTGGGGCTCCTGAGCTGAGCCTGAACCCCAAAAACCTCCCCGGACACCCCAAAAAAATCGGGGGGAAACCCCCAAATTTTGTACCCCCAAAAAATGGATTTTAAAGGCAATAAATCGCTTTTAAACGAGGAATATTTTGATTTTTGGGGGAATTTTTAGGGAGTTTTGGGGGTCCTGAGCAGAGCCTGAACCCCAAAAACCTCCCCGGACACCCCAAAAAAATCGGGGGGAAACCCCCAAATTTCTGTACCTCCAAAAAATGGATTTTAAAGGCAATAAATCGCTTGGAAATGAAGAATATTTTGATTTTTTGGGGGAATTTTTAAGGGGTTTGGGGCTCCTGAGCAGAGCCTGAACCCCAAAAACCTCCCCGGACACCCCAAAAAAATTTGGGGACTCCCCGAAAATTCTGTACCCCCGAAAAATGGATTTTAAAGGCAATAAATCACTTTTAAACGAGGAGTATTTTGATTTATTTCAGGATTTTTAGGGGGTTTTGGGGCTCCTGAGCTGAGCCTGAACCCCAAAAACCTCCCCGGACACCCCAAAAAAATTTGGGGACTCCCGGAAATTTCTGTACCCCCGAAAAATGGGTTTGGATTGAGGAATATTCTGATTTTTTGGGGAGATTTTGGGTGATTTTGGGGGGAATTTTGAGGATTTTGGGGGAATTTGGGGTTTTTTGGGGGGATTTTGGGGGAATTTGGGGTTTTTGGGGATTTTGGGGTACGGGGGAGTCGAAAACTTTTGGGGGGTCCCTTTGGGGTCGGGATTTGGAGGAAATTTGGGAATTTTGGGGTTTTTGGGGGGGTCTGAAGATTTGGGGGGAATTTTGGGGAGATTTTGGGGGGAATTTTGTGGATTTTGGGGGGATTAGGGGGGATTTTAGGGGGGATTTTGAGGATTTGGGGTTTTTTTGGGGGATTTCGGGCTACAGGAGGCTCAAAAACTTTTGGGGGGTCCCTTTGGGGTCGAGATTTTGGGGGAAATTTGGGAATTTTGGGGTTTTTGGGGGGGGTCTGAAGATTTTGGGGGGAATTTTGTGGATTTTGGGGGAAATTTTGTGGATTTTGGGGGGATTTTGAGGATTTTGGGGGAAATTTTGAGGATTTTGGGTTTTTTTCGGGATTTCGGGCTACAGGAGGCTCAAAAAACTTTTGGGGGGTCCCTTTGGGGTCGGGATTTGGGGGAAATTTGGGAATTTTGGGGTTTTTGGGGGGGGTCTGAAGGTTTGGGGGGAATTTTGGGGAGATTTTGGGGGAATTTTGGGGGGATTTTGAGGATTTTGGGGGTAATTTTGAGGATTTTGGGTTTTTTTCGGGATTTCGGGCTACAAGAGGCTCAAAAAACTTTTGGGGGGTCCCTTTGGGGTCGAGATTTTGGGGGAAATTTGGGAATTTTGGGGCTTTTCAGGAAGTTTTGAGGGGGCTCTCGGGGGGCTCAGAATTTGGTGGATTTTGGGGCGATTTGGGGCGATTTTGGGGGCGATTTTGAGTCGATTTTGGCTGATTTTGGGGTATTTTAACATTTCCAGCCTCAATCCCAGGGGGGAACCCCAAAACTTCCCCTTTTTTCGGGGCTTTTTGAAAACCTCAAATTTGAGATTTTTCCCCCTTTTTAGGGTCTTTTCAACCCGGGTTTTTTTTTGGAGGATTTGGGGTTTTTTTTGGGGTCTCCCTGGAGGATTTTGGGGTTCTCCAAGGGGGGGGTTCCCCTTTTTTTCCTCTTCTTCCCTGCCCCCCCAAACACTCCCGGCTCCTTCCCCCGCCCTCGGGCAAAGTTCGGGCTCGGCCGGGACGTGGCGGCCTCGGGAGGTACCGGAGGAGGAAGAGGAAGATTTTTGGGGGGGTTTTGGGGGGTCCCCGGGATTTTTGGGGGTTCCCCCCAATTTTTAAGGGTCCCCCAAAGGCTCCGGGACCCCCCCCCCAGCGGTGTCACCCCAATTTCTGCCCCCCCCGGGCAGTTATGGGGGGAAATTTCCGTTCCGTGCTGCAGGCGCTGTGCGTGGTGCAATGGATGCTGACCTTCCTCTTCCTCGGTAATTAGCGCCCGCTAATTAGGGCTGGGGGGGTAATTAACCCCTGGGAGAGTTAATTAACCCTTTGGAGAGGGGGGTTCAAGCCCCTGGAATGGTAATTAATGACAAAAAGAGTTAATTAATTAGGGAGAGGGGGGTATTGATGGGGTTAAAGGTGGATGAGGCAATTAACGGGGGTAATTAGGAAGGGTTAATTAAGGCTGGGGGAATAATTAACCCCTGGGAGAGTTAATTAACCATTGGAGAGGGGGGTTCAAGCCCCTGGAAGAGTAATTAATGGGGGTATTAATGACTAGAAGGGTTAATTAATTACTGACAGGAAGCGTTGGTGGGGTTAAAGGTGGAGGAGGTAATTAACGGGGGTAATTAGGGAGGGTTAATTAAGGCTGGGGGAATAATTAACCCCTGGGAGAGTTAATTAACCATTGGAGAGGGGGGTTCAAGCCCCTGGAGAGGCAATTAATGGGGACATTAATGACTAGAAGGGTTAATTAATTACTGACAGGAAGCGTTGATGGGGTTAAAGGCGGAGGAGGTAATTAACGGGGTTAATTAGGGAGGGTTAATTAAGGCTGGGGGAATAATTAACCCCTGGGAGAGTTAATTAACCATTGGAGAGGGGGGTTCAAGCCCCTGGAGGGGTAATTAATGGGGGGCATTAATGACTAGAAGGGTTAATTAATTACTGACAGGGGGTATTGATGGGGTTAAAGGTGGAGGAAGTAATTAACGGGGTAATTAGGAAGGGTTAATTAAGGCTGGGGGAATAATTAACCCCTGGGAGAGTTAATTAACCATTGGAGAGGGGGGTTTAAGCTCCTGGAAGAGTAATTAATGGGGGCATTAATGACTAGAAGGGTTAATTAATTACTGAGAGGGCGGTATTGATGGGGTTAAAGGTGGAGGAAGTAATTAACGGGGGTAATTAGGGAAGGTTAATTAAGGCTGGAGGGAATAATTAACCCCTGGGAAAGTTAATTAACCCTTTGGAGAGGGGGTTTAAGCCCCTGGAGGGCTAATTAATGGGGATATTAATGACTAGAAGGGTAATTAATTAGGGAGAGGGGGGTATTGATGGGGTTAAAGGTGGATGAGGCAATTAACGGGGGTAATTAGGGAGGGTTAATTAAGGCTGGAGGGAATAATTAACCTCTGGGAAAGTTAATTAACCCTCTGGAGGGGGGGTTCAAGCCCCTGGAAGGGTAATTAATGGGGGGCATTAATGACTAGAAGGGTTAATTAATTACTGACAGGGGGTATTGATGGGGTTAAAGGTGGAGGAGGTAATTAACGGGGGTAATTAGGGAAGGTTAATTAAGGCTGGAGGGAATAATTAACCCCTGGGAAAGTTAATTAACCCTTTGGAGAGGGGGTTTAAGCCCCTGGAGGGGTAATTAATGGGGGTATTAATGACTAGAAGGGTAATTAATTAGGGAGAGAGGGGTGTTGATGGGGTTAAAGGTGGAGGAAGTAATTAACGGGGGTAATTAGGGAGGGTTAATTAAGGCTGGGGGAATGATTAACCCCTGGGAGAGTTAATTAACCCTTTGGAGAGGGGGTTTAAGACCCTGGAAGGGTAATTAATGGGGGCGTTAATGACTAGAAGGGTTAATTAATTACTGAGAGGGCGGTATTGATGGGGTTAAAGGTGGAGGAGGCAATTAACGGGGGATAATTAAGCCTGGAGGGTAATTAGCGGGGGTTAATTAAGGCTGGGGGGGTAATTAAGCCTTGAAGAAGGGGTTAAGACGTGGGGGAGGTCTAATTAATCCATTAATGATGGGTAATTAGTGCCTGGGGGTAATTAGGGGGGAGGGAGGAGAATTACGGGGGGGGCGGTAATTAACGAGAGGGGTCTAATTAACCCCGGGGGCTTAATTAAACCGAGGGGGGTAATTAATAGCTAGGAGGGAATTAACCCCGAGGGCGGGGCAATTAACGCGGGTTTAATTAACCGCAGGGTGGCAATTAATGGAGGGGGGGAATTAACCCCAGGGGGGTAATTAGGCGTAATTAACGGGGGATTAATTAACACCAGGGGGTTAATTAACGGGGGGTTAAGTAGCACCAATGGAGGCAATTAACGGGGGGGGGATTAGAATAATTAACCCCGGGGGGATAATTAAGGGACGGGCAATAATTAACCACGGGGGGGGGAAATAATTAACGGGGGTGGGGAGCAATTAATGGGGAATTAATTAACCCCAGGAAGGAGATAATTATTCCTGGCGACAATTAATTAACTCGAGGGGGGCTAATTAATGGGGGGGGAAATGAACCCCTAAAGGGGAAAATTAACGAGGGGAGAGCAATTAACGGGGAGTTAATTAACCCCAAATGAGGCAATTAACGGGGAGGTGAGAATAATTAATTAGTGGGTAATTAATTAACTCGAGTGGGCTAATTAATGGCGGGGGAGAAAACGACTCCCCTAGGAGGGTGCAATTAGCGGGACGGCAATTAACGGGGAGTTAATTAACAGGGGGTTATTTATCGGGGAGGCTAATTAACGGGGAGTTAATTAAAGAGGGGGGTTAATTAACGGGGAGGCAATTAATGAGGAGGGAATTAACGGGGAATTAATTAAAGGGGTGGCAATTAACGGGGAGGGAATTAGCGGGGAGTTAATTAACGGGGAGTTAATTAACGGGGAGTTAATTAACGGGGAGGGAATTAACGGGGCGGCAATTAACGGCGAGGGGAATTCCCGGGGAGCTAATTACCGGGGAGTTAATTATCGGGGGGCTAATTCTCGGGGAGCTAATTATCGGGGGGTTAATTACCGGGGAGCTAATTACCGGGGAGTTAATTAACGGCTGGGGGAATTATCGAGGAGGGAATTAACGGGGAGTTAATTAACGGGGCGGGAATTAACGGGGCGGCAATTAACGGCGGGGGGAATTCCCGGGGAGTTAATTACCGGGGAGTTAATTATCGGGGGGTTAATTAACGGGGAGTTAATTACCGGGGAGCTAATTATCAGGGCGCTAATTACCGGGGGGTTAATTACCGGGGAGCTAATTACCGGGGGTTTATTCTGGGCGGTGTGAGCGGCTGGCTGAGGCTGTGGGGCGGGGTTGGGGGTGTTCATTAGGGTAATTAAGGTAATTAGGGCGTTAATTAGGGCGTTAATGAGGGCGTTAATTAGGACGATAATTAATGAGGGCGTTAATGAGGGCGTTAATGAGGGCGTTAATTAATGAGGGCGTTAATTAAAGCGTTAATTAAGGCGCTAATTAATGAGGGCGTTAATTAAAGAGGGCGTTAATTAAGGCGTTAATGAGGGCGTTAATGAGGTCATTAATAAGGGCGTTAATGAGGGCGTTAATTAGGTCATTAATGAGGGCATTAATTAATGAGTGCGTTAATTAAGGCGTTAATGAAGGCGTTAATGAAGGCGTTAATTAGGGCGTTAATGAGGGCTTTAATTAGGGCGTTAATTAATGAGGGCGTTAATGAAGGCATTAATTCGGGCATTAATTAAGGCGTTAATTAGGGCGTTAATGAGGGCTTTAATGAGGGCGTTAATTCATGAGGGGATTAATTAGGGCATTAAATAAGGCGTTAATGAGGGCGTTAATGAGGGCGTTAATGAGGGCGTTAATGAGGGCGTTAATTAGGGCGTTAATTAAGGCGTTAATGAGGGCGTTAATTAATGAGGGCATTAATTAGTGTGTTAATTAGGGCCGGTGTCGCTGCTGGCGCTGCTGGCGCTGCTCAGGACGCGGCTCTGGATCCTCCCGGTCACCTACGGGGGGTGGTGGCTCTGGGACTGGAACGGGCCCGACACAGGTGGGGACACCGGGACATTGGGGACACCGGGACAGCACTGGGGACACTGGGGGGACATTGGGGACACTGGGGGGACTGGGGACACTGGGGACACTGGGGACACCGGGACAGCCAGGGGACACTGGGGACACTGGGGACACTGGGACAGACAGGGGACATTGGGGACATTGGGACATTGGGACATTGGGGACACTGGGGGGATTGGGGACATTGGGGACCCTGGGGACACTGGGGACACGGGGACACTGGGGACACGGGGACATTGGGGACATTGGGGACACCGGGACAGACAGGGGACACTGGGGACACTGGGGACAGCACTGGGGACATTGGGGACATTGGGGACATCACTGGGGACACTGGGGACACGGGGACAGACAGGGGACATTGGGGACACTGGGGACAGCAATGGGGACATTGGGGACACTGGGGACACCGGGACAGACAGCGGACACTGGGGACACTGGGGATACTGGGGACATTGGGACATTGGGGACACTGGGGACAGCACTGGGGACACTGGGGGGATTGGGGACATTGGGGGGATTGGGGACATTGGGGGACATTGGGGACATTGGGGACATTGGGGACACTGGGGACATTGGGGACACTGGGGACAGCACTGGGGACATTGGGGGGATTGGGGACATTGGGGACATTGGGGACATCACTGGGGACACTGGGGACAGCACTGGGGACATTGGGGACATTGGGGACATTGGGGACATTGGGGACATTTGGAGACATTTGAGGACATTTGGGGACATCGGAGGTGACACCGGGGACAGCGGGGGGACATTGGGGGGGTTGGGGACATTGGGAGGACACAGGGGAGGGACAGGGGACACCTTGGGGACACCTTGGGGGTGACATTGGGGACACTGGGGAGGTTGGGGACACCATGGGGACACTGGGGACAGCAGGGATGGGGGGGGACTTTTGCGACACTGGGGACATCTTGGCGGGATTGGAAGGGTTGGGGGGACATTGGGGACATTGGGGGGGTTGGGGACATTGGGGGGGTTGGGGACAGTGTCCTGAGGGTGTCCCCAAATGTCCCCAAATGTCCCCAAATGTCCCCTCGCTGTCCCCAGGGCCGCGGCACTGGGACTGGCTCCGGAGCTGGCGCGTCTGGGACCATTTCTGTGACTATTTCCCCATCCGGGTACCGGGAACTGTCCCCAAATGTCCCCAAATGTCCCCAAGGTGTCCCCAAATGACCCCAAATGGCCCCAAATGACCCCAAATGGCCCCAAAGTGTCCCCAAATGGCCCCAAAGTGTCCCCAAATGACCCCAAATGGCCCCAAATGGCCCCAAAGTGTCCCCAAATGGCCCCAAAGTGTCCCCAAATGACCCCAAATGGCCCCAAATGGCCCCAAAGTGTCCCCAAATGACCCCAAATGGCCCCAAATGGCCCCAAAGTGTCCCCAAATGACCCCAAATGGCCCCAAATGGCCCCAAATGGCCCCAAATGTCCCCAAAGTGTCCCAAAGTGTCCCAAAGTGTCCCCAAATGGCCCCAAATGGCCCCAATGTCCCCCCAATGTCCCTGCTGTCCCCAACACCCCCAATGTCCCCAGTGTCCCCAATGTCCCCAATGTCCCCAATCCCCCCAATCCCCCCAATGTCCCCAATGTCCCAAACACCCCCAATGTCCCCAATGTCCCCAATCCCCCCAACGCCCCCAATGTCCCCAATGTCCCCAATGTCCCCAACACCCCCGATGTCCCCAATGTCCCCAATGTCCCCAATCCCCCCAATGTCCCCAATCCCCCCAATGTCCCCAATGTCCCCGATGTCCCCAATGTCCCCAATGTCCCCAATGTCCCCAATGTCCCCTCTGTCCCCAATGTCCCCAATGTCCCCTCTGTCCCCAATGTCCCAGGTGGTCCGTGAGTGTCCCCTGTCCCCCGGCCGCAGTTTCCTGCTCCCCGCTCACCCCCACGGGATCTCCTGTATCGGGGTCTTCGGCGCCTTCGTCACGGCCGCGCGCGGGGCCAGCGCCACCCCCGGCCCCGGGGGACCCTGCCCGGGGCTGCGGCCGAGCCTGGCCGCCCTGGAGGGGCTGTTCCGCCTGCCGGTGTACCGGGAGTACGCCATGGCCGCCGGTGCGTGGGGTCCGGGGCTTTTGGGGGGTTCGGGGGATTTTTTTTAGATTTTTGGGGGATTGTTCTTTAATTTTTTCGGGATTTTTTTGAGATTTTTTGAGATTTTTTGATGATTTTTTGATGATTTTTGGGGGATTTTTAGGGGATTTTTTTATGATTATTTGAGATTTTTTTTTATTTTGGGGGGGGATTTTTTTTATTATTTTTTTGGGATTTTTTGGGAATTTTTTTGGGGATTTCTTTATGATTTTTTTGGCATTTTTTGGGGGTTATGGACGGGGCTGTTCCGCCTGCCGGTGTACCGGGAGTACGCCATGGCCGCC
Organism: Poecile montanus; assembly: GCA_038429875.1. Lineage (NCBI taxonomy): Eukaryota > Metazoa > Chordata > Aves > Passeriformes > Paridae > Poecile > Poecile montanus. The sequence continues at coordinate 887,927 of CM076534.1, forward strand.
GGTGCGTTGGGGTTTGGAGGGTTTGGGGGGGTTCGGGGAAGTTTGGGGATTTTTATGGGATTTTTTGGGGATTTTTTGGGGGATTTTTTGGATATTTTTTAGATTTTTTTGAGATTTTTTTAAGATTTTTTTTTTTTTGGGGGGGGGAATTTTTCGGGATTTTTTTATGATTTGGGATTTTTTCGGGATTTTTTCGGGATTTTTTCGGAATTTTTTCGGGATTTTTGAGGATTTTTTTTTATATTTTTTTGAGAATTTTTGGGGGATTTTTGAGATTTTTTTTTAGACTTTTTTGAGAATTTTTGGGGGGATTTTGATGATTTTTTGGGGATTTTTGGGGGTTATAGACGGGGTTGTTCCGCCTGCCGATGTACCAGGAGAACGCCATGGCCGCTGGTTCGGGGGGTTCGGGAGTTCGGGGTTTTTTTGGGGATTTTTTTGGGATTTTTGGGGGATTTATGGGGATTTTTTTTAGATTTTTTTTAGATTTTTTTGAGATTTTTTGGGGGATTTTTTGGGATTTTTTTGGGATTTTTTTGGGGATTTTTTTATGATTTTTTTTTATTTTTTTTTGATTTTTAGGGGATTTTTTGAGATTTCTTAATGATTTTGGGGGGATTTTTTGTTTTTTTTATTTTTGGGGGGATTTTTGGGTTTTTTTTCGGGGATTTTTTTTTTTATTTTTTTGGGGATTTTTTTGGGATTTTTTGGGGGGATTTTTTGGGATTTTTGGGATTTTTTTGAGATTTTTTTGGGATTTTTGGGGGATTTTTGGGGGGATTTTTTTGGGATTTTTGGGGGATTTATGGGGATTTTTTTTAGATTTTTTTTAGATTTTTTTGAGATTTTTTGAGATTTTTGGGGGATTTTTTGGGATTTTTTGGGGATTTTTTATGATTTTTTTTTTTATTTTTAGGGGATTTTTAGAGGATTTTTTGAGATTTCTTAATGATTTTTGGGGGGTTTTTTTTTTTTTTTTTTTTTAGTTTTGGGGGGATTTTTGGTTTTTTTTCAAGGATTGTTTTTTTATTTTTTTTTATTTTTTTGGGATTTTTGGGGGGATTTTTTGGGATTTTTTGGGATTTTTTTGAGATTTTTTTGGGATTTTTGGGGGATTTTTTGGGGATTTTTTAATGATTTTTTTATTTTATTCTTAGGGGATTTTTAGGGGATTTTTTGAGATTTCTTAATGATTTTGGGGGCATTTTTTGGTTTTTTTTTATTTTTGGGGTTTTTTTCGGGGATTTTTTTTTTTTTGGGGGGGGATTTTTTTTTGATTTTTTGGGGGATTTTTTGGGATTTTTGGGATTTTTTTGAGATTTTTTTGGGATTTTTGGGGGATTTTTTGGGGGATTTTTTGGGGGATTTTTTTGGGATTTTTGGGGGATTTATGGGGATTTTTTTTAGATTTTTTTGAGATTTTTTTGAGATTTTTTGGGGATTTTTTTATGATTTTTTTATGATTTTTTTTTATTATTTTTAGGGGATTTTTAGGGGATTTTTTGAGATTTCTTAATGATTTTGGGGGGATTTTTTGTTTTTTTTATTTTTGGGGGGATTTTTGGGTTTTTTTTTCAAGGATTTTTTTTTTTTTTTTTTTTTTTGGGATTTTTTGGGGGATTTTTTTGGATTTTTTGGGATTTTTTTGAGATTTTTTTGGGATTTTGGGGGGATTTTTTGGGGGATGTTTTTGGCATTTTTGGGGGATTTATGGGGATTTTTTTTAGATTTTTTTTAGATTTTTTTGAGATTTTTTTGGGATTTTTTGGGATTTTTTGGGGATATTTTTATGATTTTTTTTTTTTATTTTTAGGGGATTTTTAGGGGATTTTTTGAGATTTCTTAATGATTTTGGGGGGATTTTTGGGTTTTTTTTCAAGGATTTTTTTTTTTATTTTTTTTTTATTTTTTTGGGGATTTTTTGGGGGATTTTTTGGGATTTTTTGGGATTTTTTGGGGGGATTTTTGGGGGGGGTTTTGGGGCGGTTTTGGGATCAATTCGGGGCTTTTCCCTCTGTTTTTTTATGGGATTTTGGGGGTTTTTTAGGATTTCGGGGTTCCCCCCACCCCATTTTTGGGGCTGTGCCCCCCACCCATCACTGGGATTGGGGTCAGATTTGGGGAAAATCCGGGCGCTTTTGGGACCAATTTGGGGCTTTTCCCCCGGGTTTTTAATGGGATTTTGGGGTTTTTTGGGGGGATTTTGGGGTTTTTTTTAGGATTTGGTTTTTTTAGGATTTTGGGGTCCCCCACCCCATTTTTTGGGGTTGTGCCCCCCACCCATCACTGGGAGTGGGGTCAGATTTGGGGAAAATCCGGGCGGTTTTGGGATCAATTTGGGGCTTTTTCCTCGGGTTTTTTATGGGATTTTGGGGTTTTTTGGGGGGATTTTGGTTTTTTTTTTTGTTTTTATGATTTCGGGGTTCCCCCCACCCCATTTTTAGGGCTGTTCCCGGTGAGCCAGCGCTGTTTGAACTGGGACTGGGGTCAGCTTTGGGGAAAATCCGGGGAGTTTTGGGACCAATTTGGGGCTTTTTCCTCGGGTTTTCTATAGGATTTGGGGGTTTTTTGGGGGGATTTTGGGTTTTTTTTAGGATTTGGGTTTTTTATGATTTCGGGGTTCCCCCACCCCACTTTTTGGGGTTGTGCCCCCCACCCATCACTGGGAGTGGGGTCAGCTTTGGGGAAAATCCGGGCGGTTTTGAGACCAATTTGTGGCTTTTTTCACCGGATTTTTTGGGGGATTTTGGGTTTTTTTATGGGATTTTGTTTTTTTTTTAGGATTTGGGTTTTTTAGGATTTTGGGGTTCCCCCACCCCATTTTTTGGGGTTGTGCCCCCCACCCATCACTGGGAGTGGGGTCAGATTTGGGGAAAATCCGGGCGATTTTGGGATCAATTTGGGGCTTTTTTCCTCGGGTTTTTTATGGGATTTTGGGTTTTTTGGGGGGATTTTGGGGGTTTTTTTGGTTTTTATGATTTCGGGGTTCCCCCCACCCCATTTTTAGGGCTGTGCCCGGTGAGCCAGCGCTGTCTGGACGCGGTTCTGTCGCGGGAGTCGCAGGCGCTGCTGATCATGGTGGGGGGCGCGGCCGAGGCTCTGGAGGGCACCCCGGGGTGTCACCGCGTCACCCTCCGCAACCGCCGCGGCTTCGTGCGCCTGGCGCTGCGCCACGGGTACCGGAACCGGGATTCGGGGGGGTTTTGGGGGATTTTGGGGGGATTTGGGACATTTTTGGGGAGATTTGGGACATTTTTTGGGGAGATTTGGGCGGTTTTGGGGTGGTTTGGGGTGAAAGACTGGGGGTTTTTGGAGGGAGTTTTGGGGTTTTGGAGAGGTTTTGGGGGGATTTGGAGAGAATTTGGGGAGATTTTGAAGGGGTTTGGGGGAATTTGGGGAGATTTGGGACATTTTTGGGGAGATTTGGGGCTGATTTGGGGTCATTTGGGGCGGTTTTGGTGCGGTTTGGGGGGAAAGACTGGGGGGTTTTGGAGGGAGATTTGGGGTTTTGGGGCGGTTTTGGGGGAAAAATTGGGGGTTTTTGGAGGGAGATTTGGGGTTTTGGGGGGATTTGGAGAGAATTTGGGGGGATTTGGAAGGGTTTTGGGGGGTTTTGGGGTGATTTGGGGAGGTTTTGGGGGCGGTTTTTGGGGTGAGGCTCTGGAGGGCACCCCGGGGTGTCACCGCGTCACCCTCCGCAACCGCCGCGGCTTCGTGCGCCTGGCGCTGCGCCACGGGTACCGGAACCGGGATTTGGGGGGGTTTTGGGGGATTTTGGGGAGATTTGGGGAGATTTGGGGGGATTTGGGGCGGTTTTGGGGCGGTTTGGGGTGAAATATTTGGGGTTTTTTGAAGGAGTTTTGGGTTTTTGGGGTGATTTTGGGATGATTTCGAGGGGTTTGTGGGGGATTTGGAGAGAATTCGGGAAGATTTGGAGAGGTTTTGGGAGGATTTGGAGCATTTTTTGGGGGATTTGGGACATTTTTGGGGAGATTTGGAGTCATTTGGGGCGGTTTGGGGGGAAAGATTGGGGGGTTTTGGAGGGAGTTTTGGGGTTTTGGGGTGGTTTTAGGGGGTGGTTTTGGGGGAGATCTGGACAGAATTTGGGGTGATTTGGAGGGATTTGGGGGGTTTTGGGGGGATTTGGGGGGTTTTGGGGGGATTTGGAGAGAATTTGGGGTGATTTGGAGAGAATTTGGGGTGATTTTGAAGGGTTTTGGGGGAATTTGGGGAGATTTGGGACACTTTTGGGGGGATTTGGGGTCATTTGGGGCGATTTTAGGGCGGTTTGGGGTGAAATACTGGGGTATTTTTGAAGGAGTTTTGGGGGGATTTGGAGAGGTTTTTTGGGGGCGTTTGGAGAGGTTTTGGGGGGATTTGGGGAGAGTTTGGGGTGAAATTGGAGGATTTGGGGGGATTTGAGGAGATTTGGGGTCATTTGGGGCGGTTTTGGGGCGGTTTGGGGTGAAAGATTGGGGGTTTTTGGGGGGAGTTTTGGGGTTTTGGGGTGGTTTTGGGGGTATTTGGAGAGAATTTGGGGAGATTTTGAAGGGTTTTGGGGGAATTTGGGGAGATTTGGGACATTTTTGGGGAGATTTGGGGCTGATTTGGGGTCATTTGGGGCGGTTTTGGTGCGGTTTGGGGGGAAAGACTGGGGGGTTTTGGAGGGAGATTTGGGGTTTTGGGGCGGTTTTGGGGGAAAAATTGGGGGTTTTTGGAGGGAGATTTGGGGTTTTGGGGGGATTTGGAGAGAATTTGGGGGGATTTGGAAGGGTTTTGGGGGGTTTTGGGGTGATTTGGGGAGGTTTTGGGGGCGGTTTTTGGGGTGAGGCTCTGGAGGGCACCCCGGGGTGTCACCGCGTCACCCTCCGCAACCGCCGCGGCTTCGTGCGCCTGGCGCTGCGCCACGGGTACCGGAACCGGGATCTGGGGGGATTTCGGGGATTTTGGGGAGATTTGGGACATTTTTGGGGAGATTTGGGACATTTTTTGGGGAGATTTGGGACATTTTTTGGGGAGATTTGGGACATTTTTTGGGGAGATTTGGGCGGTTTTGGGGTGGTTTGGGGGGAAAGACTGGGGGTTTTTGGAGGGAGTTTTGGGGTTTTGGAGAGGTTTTGGGGGGATTTGGAGAGAATTTGGGGGGATTTGGGGAGGTTTTAGGGGGTTTTGGGGTGATTTGGGGAGGTTTTGGGGGCGGTTTTTGGGGTGAGGCTCTGGAGGGCACCCCGGGGTGTCACCGCGTCACCCTCCGCAACCGCCGCGGCTTCGTGCGCCTGGCGCTGCGCCACGGGTACCGGAACCGGGATTTGGGGGGATTTTGGGGGGTTTCGGGGGGATTTGGGACATTTTTTGGGGCATTTGGGGCGGTTTTGGGGTGGTTTGGGGGGAAAGATTGGGGGTTTTTGGAGGGAGATTTGGGTTTTTGGGGTGGTTTTGGGGGGATTTGGAGAGGTTTGTGGGGGATTTGGAGAGAATTTGGGGTGATTTGGGAAGATGTGGAAGGGTTTTGGGGGGATTTGGGGCATTTTTGGGGGGATTTGGGGCCATTTGGGGCGGTTTTGAGGCGGTTTTAGGGCGGTTTGGGGTGAAAGACTGGGGGTTTTTGGGGGGAGTTTTGGGTTTTTGGGGTGATTTTGGGACGATTTCGAGGGGTCTGTGGGGGATTTGGAGAGAATTTGGGGTGATTTGGAAGGATTTGGGAAGATCTGGAAGGGTTTTGGGGGGATTTGGGGCATTTTTGGGGGGATTTGAGGTCATTTGGGGCCGTTTTGGGGCGGTTTGGGGTGAAAGACTGGGGGTTTTTGGAGGGAGTTTTGGGGTTTTGGGGTGGTTTGGGGATGATTTGGAGAGGATTTGGGGGGACTTGAAGAGAATTTGGGGAGATTTTGAAGGGTTTGGGGGGAATTTGGGGAGATTTGGGACATTTTTGGGGGAATTTGGGAAATTTTTGGGGTGATTTGGGGTCATTTGGGGCGGTTTTGGGGCGGTTTGGGGTGAAAGATTGGAGGTTTTTGGAGGGAGATTTGGGGTTTTGGGGTGGTTTTGGGATGATTTGGAGAGGTTTTGGGGGGACTTGAAGAGAATTTGGGGAGATTTTGAAGGGTTTGGGGGGAATTTGGGGAGATTTGGGACATTTTTGGGGGGATTTGGGACATTTTGGGGGGGATTTGGGGTCATTTGGGGCGGTTTTGGGACGGTTTGGGGTGAAAGATTGGGGGTTTTTGGAGGGAATTTTGGGGTTTTGGGGTGGTTTTGGGGGGATTTGGAGAGGTTTTGGGGGGATTTGGGGTGAAATTGGAGGATTTGGGGGGATTTGGGGAGATTTGGGGCGGATTTGGGGTAATTTGGGGTAATTTGGGGCTGTTTTAGAGTGGTTTGGGGGGAAAGATTGGGGGTTTTTGGAGGGAGATTTGGGGTTTAGGGGGGATTAGGAGAGGTTTTGGGGGAGATTTGGAGAGAATTTGGGGAGATTTTGAAGGGTTTGGGGGGAATTTGGGGAGATTTGGGACATTTTTGGGGGGATTTGGGGTCATTTGGGGCGGTTTTGGGGCAGTTTGGGGTGAAAGACTGGGGGTTTTTGGGGGGAGTTTTGGGGTTTTGGGGTGGTTTTGGGATGATTTGGAGAGAATTTGGGGGGACTTGAAGAGAATTTGGGGAGATTTTGAAGGGTTTTGGGGGAATTTGGGGAGATTTGGGACATTTTTGGGGAGATTTGGGACATTTTTGGGGGGATTTGGGGTCATTTGGGAGGGTTTTGGGGCGGTTTGAGGTGAAAGACTGGGGGATTTCGGAGGGAGATTTGGGGTTTTGGGGTGGTTTTGGGGGGATTTGGAGAAGTTTTGGGGGAGATTTGGAGAGAATTTGGGGAGATTTGGAGAGGTTTGGGGGGGATTTGGGGCATTTTGGGGGGATTTGGGGTCATTTTTGGGGGGATTTGGGGTGGTTTTGGGGCGGTTTGGAGTGAAATGGGGTTTTTTTGAAGGAGTTTTGGGGTGATTTTGGGATGATTTCGAGGGGTTTGTGGGGGATTTGGAGAGAATTTCGGGGGATTTGGAGAGAATTTGGGGAGATTTGGAAGGGTTTTGGGGGAATTTGGAAGGGTTTTGGGGGGATTTGGGGAGATTTGGGGCGGTTTTGAGGCGTTTTTAGCGTGGTTTGGGGGGAAAGATCGGAGGTTTTTGGGGGGAGTTTTGGGATTTGGGGGTGGTTTTTGGGTGGATTTGGAGAGAATTTGGGAATTTGGGATCCAGGGGGACAATTTGGGATCCAGAATTAAAATTTTGGGATCCAGAATTAAAATTTTGGGGTCCAGGGGGGCACAATTTGGGTCCCAAACACAAACCCGGGGATCCTCCATCTGCCCAAATTCGGGCTTCGGGCGGGAATTCCTGCACCGGGGAAAGAATTTCGGGATCCGGGAGCAAATTTGGGGGTGCGGGGACCCCCCCCAGGATTTTGGGGTGTCCCCTGACCCTCGGGGGGGGGTCCCAGCACCCCCCTGGTTCCCGTGTACGTTTTTGGGGAGCAGGACGCGTTCTGGCAGCCCCCCCTTTCCGACACCTCCTGGATCCGGCGGCTGCAGCGGGGCCTGAAGAAGATTTTGGGGTTCGCCCCCTGCATCTTTTGGGGTCGGGGGGGGCTCCCCTTCCTCCCCTTCCGCGTCCCCCTCACCGTGGTGGGTGAGTGAGGGGAGGGGAGGGGGCGGGGGGCGATTTGGGGGGGATTTGGGGGGAAAAAATTGGGCTCGGGGAGGGATTTGGGGGAGTTTTGGGGGGGATTTTGGGGTCAGGGAGGGATTTGGGGGAGTTTGGGGGGATTTGGGGGAGTTTTGGGGCGGATTTTGGGGTCAGGAAGGGATTTGGGGGAATTTGGGGGGGGGATTTTGGGCTCAGGGAGGGATTTTGGGGGATTTGGGGGAGTTTTGGGGCGGATTTTGGGGTCAGGAAGGGATTTGGGGGAGTTTTGGGGGGATTTGGGGGAGTTTTGGGGCGGATTTTGGGGGAGTTTTGGGAGGGATTTGGGGTCAGGGAGGGATTTGGGGGAGTTCTGGGGGGAATTTTGGGGAAAATTTGGGATCAGGGAGGGATTTGGGGGAGTTTTGGAGGGATTTTGAGGAGTTTTGGGGGGATTTTGGGGTCAGGGAGGGATTTGGGGGAATTTTGAGGGGGATTTGGGGGAGTTTGGGGGGATTTGGGGGAATTTTGGGGGGATTTTGGGGTCAGGAAGGGATTTGGGGGAATTTGGGGGGGGGATTTTGGGCTCAGGGAGGGATTTTGGGGAATTTTGGGGCGGATTTTGGGGTCAGGGAGGGATTTGGGGGAATTCGGGAGGATTTGGGGGAGTTTTAGGGCGGATTTTGGGGTCAGGAAGGGATTTGGGGGAATTTTGAGGGGGATTTGGGGGAGTTTGGGGGGCATTTGGGGGAATTTGGGGGGGATTTGGGGGAATTTTGGGGAGGAGTTTGGGGTCAGGAAGGGATTTGGGGGAGTTTTGGAGGGATTTGGGGGAGTTTTGGGGCGGATTTTGGGGGAGTTTTGGGAGGGATTTGGGGTCAGGGAGGGATTTGGGGAGTTTTGGGGCGGATTTTGGGGTCAGGGAGGGATTTGGGGGAATTTGGGAGGATTTGGAGGAGTTTTAGGGCGGATTTTGGGGAGTTTTGGGGCGGATTTTGGGGTCAGGAAGGGATTTGGGGGAATTTTGAGGGGGATTTGGGGGAGTTTGGGGGGGATTTGGGGGAATTTTGGGGGGATTTGGGGGAATTTTGGGGAGGAGTTTGGGGTCAGGAAGGGATTTGGGGGAGTTTTGGAGGGATTTGGGGGAGTTTTGGGGCGGATTTTGGGGGAGTTTTGGGAGGGATTTGGGGTCAGGGAGGGATTTGGGGGAGTTTTGGGGCGGATTTTGGGGTCAGGGAGGGATTTGGGGGAATTCGGGAGGATTTGGGGGAGTTTTAGGGCGGATTTTGGGGAGTTTTGGGGCGGATTTTGGGGTCAGGAAGGGATTTGGGGGAATTTTGAGGGGGATTTGGGGGAGTTTGGGGGGGATTTGGGGAAATTTTGGGGGGATTTGGGGGAATTTTGGGGCGGATTTTGGGGTCAGGGAGGGATTTGGGGGAACTTGGGGTGGGGATTTTGGGGTCAGGGAGGGATTTTGGGGAATTTTGGGGCGGATTTTGGGGTCAGGGAGGGATTTGGGGGAATTTGGGAGGATTTGGGGGAGTTTTAGGGAGGATTTTGGGGTCAGGAAGGGATTTGGGGGAATTTTGAGGGGGATTTGGGGGAGTTTGGGGGGGATTTGGGGGAATTTTGGGGGGATTTGGGGGAATTTTGGGGAGGAGTTTGGGGTCAGGAAGGGATTTTGGGGAGTTTGGGGGGATTTGGGGGAGTTTTGGGGCGGATTTTGGGGGAGTTTTGGGAGGGATTTGGGGTCAGGGAGGGATTTGGGGGAATTTGGGGGGAATTTTGGGGAAAATTTGGGATCAGGGAGGGATTTGGGGGAGTTTTGGGGGGATTTGGGGGAGTTTTGGGGGGATTTTGGGGTCAGGAAGGGATTTGGGGGAGTTTTGGGGGGACTTGGGGGAGTTTTGGGGGGGGATTTTGGCCTCAGGGAGGGATTTTGAGGAGTTTTGGGGGGATTTTGGGGTCAGGGAGGGATTTTGAGGAGTTTTGGGGGGATTTAGGGGAATTTTGGGGGGGATTTGGGGTCAGGGAGGGATTTGGGGGGAATTTTGGGAAAAAATTTGGCTCGGGGAGGGATTTGCGGGAGTTCTGGGGGGAATTTTGGGGAACATTTGGGGTCAGGGATGGATTTGGGGGGAGTTTTGGGGAAAAATTCGGGTCAGGGATGGATTTTGGGGAGAGTTTTGGGGTCAGGGATGGATTTGGGGGATCAGGGAGAAGTTGGGGAGTTCGGGGAGAGATTTGGGAGCATTTTGGGGCAGATTTTGAGGTCAGGACTGGATTTTAGGAAGTTTTGGGGGAAATTTGGGAGGATTTTGGGATCAGGGAGGGATCTGGGGGAACTTTAGGGGGAGTTTTGGGAGGATTTTGGGGTTGGGGACGATTTAGGGGAATTTTGGCTGGAATTTTGGGGGGAATTTTTGGTTCAGGGAGGAATTTGGGGACCCAAAGATTGAAATCGGGGGCGTTTGGGGGGTGCTGGGAAGGGGCTGAGAGTTCGGGGAAAGGAAATGGGGGAATTTTGGGGTTCGGGATGAGATTTTGGGGCTTCCTGGCGTGGATCTTGAATTCCATCAGGAATTTTTTGGGGGGATTTTCACCCGAATTTTGCCATTTCCGGGAAATTCCGCATCGGGAGGGGTTTAAAAATCCCGGTTTTTGGGGTTTTTTTTGGAAGGGTTTTGGTTTTTTGAGATTTTGGGGGTCCCGGGGGTATTTTTGGGGTGCCGATCCCCGTTTTTTTTGGGCAGTGGGGACCCCCCTGGAGGTGCCGCGGGTCGCTCGCCCCCCGCCCGAGTTGGTCGCCCACTACCACGGGCTCTATGTGCAGCGGCTGCAGGAGCTCTTCGAGAGGCACAAAGAGGCTTGTGGGGTGCCCCCCGAAACTCACCTGATCATCGCCTGACCCCCCAAAACCCCCCCGAACCCCCCAAAAATCCCTCCCAAACCCCATCGAGCCCCCGCACCCCAAAATTCGGGGTGAGACCCCAAAAGGGGAGGGGTCCCCCTCCAAAAAAAATGGGTTTTTACCGCTCTGAGTTGAGTTTGTGTGTTCTTCCTCCCCAAAAAAATGGGGTGGCCCCCCAAAAATTGGGGTACCCGGGTAAAAGGCACCGCTGGGATTCGAACCCAGGATCTCCTGTTTACTTTAACCAAATAAAGCCCCCTAAAGATCGGGATTTTTACCCCAAAATTCGGGGGTTTCGCCCAAAATTCGGGATTTTTTTATCCTCAAAATGGAGATTCCTGTGTTAAATTCGGGGTGTCCCCCCAAAATGGGGGTGCCCCAGTAAAAGGCACCGCTGGGATTCGAACCCGCGATCCGCTGTTTACTTTAACCAAATAAACCCCCCCAAATTGGGATTTTGACCCCAAATCCGGGGGTTTTCGCCCGAAATCCGGGTTTTTCCCCTCAAAATGGAGATTCCTGTGTTAAATTCGGGGTATTCCCCCAAAAAATGGGGGTGCCCCGGGTAAAAGGCACCGCTGGGATTCGAACCCAGGATCTCCTGTTTACTTTAACCAACTAAACCCCCCTAAATAGGGATTTTGACCCCAAAATCAGGGGTTTTCTCCCCAGATTCGTGGTTTTTCCCCCAAAATGGAGATTCCTGTGTTAAATTCGGGGTGTCCCTCCCAAAATGGGGGTGCCCCAGTAAAAGGCACCGCTGGGATTCGAACCCAGGATCTCCTGTTTACTTTGACCAAATAAACCCCCTTAAATCGGGATTTTGACCAAAAAATTCGGGGGTTTTCGCCCAAAATTCGGGATTTTTTTTATCCTCAAAATGGAGATTCCTGTGTTAAATTCGGGGTGTCCCTCCCAAAATGGGGGTGCCCCGGGTAAAAGGCACCGCTGGGATTCGAACCCAGGATCTCCTGTTTACTTTAACCAAATAAACCCCCCCAAATTGGATTTTGACCCCCAAATCCGGGGTTTTCTCCCCAAATTCGTATTTTTTCCCCAAAATGGAGATTCCTGTGTTAAATTCGGGGTGTCCCTCCCAAAATGGGGGTGCCCCAGTAAAAGGCACCGCTGGGATTCGAACCCAGGATCTCCTGTTTACTTTAACCAAATAAACCCCCTTAAATCGGGATTTTGACCCCAAATCCGGGGGTTTTCGCCCGAAATCCGGGTTTTTCCCCTCAAAATGGAGATTCCTGTGTTAAATTCGGGGTATTCCCCCAAAAAATGGGGGTGCCCCGGGTAAAAGGCACCGCTGGGATTCGAACCCAGGATCTCCTGTTTACTTTAACCAAATAAACCCCCCTACAATCGGGATTTTGACCCCAAAATCCGGGGTTTTCTCCCCAGATTCGTGGTTTTTCCCCCAAAATGGAGATTCCTGTGTTAAATTCGGGGTGTCCCTCCCAAAATGGGGGTGCCCCAGTAAAAGGCACCGCTGGGATTCGAACCCAGGATCTCCTGTTTACTTTGACCAAATAAACCCCCTTAAATCGGGATTTTGACCAAAAAATTCGGGGGTTTCGCCCAAAATTCGGGATTTTTTTTATCCTCAAAATGGAGATTCCCTGTGTTAAATTCGGGGTGTCCCTCCCAAAATGGGGGTGCCCCGGGTAAAAGGCACCGCTGGGATTCGAACCCAGGATCTCCTGTTTACTTTAACCAAATAAACCCCCCTACAATCGGGATTTTGACCCCAAAATCCGGGGTTTTCTCCCCAAATTCGTGGTTTTTCCCCCAAAATGGAGATTCCTGTGTTAAATTCGGGGGTGTCGCTCCCAAAATGGCGGGTGCCCCAGTAAAAGGCACCGCTGGGATTCGAACCCAGGATCTCCTGTTTACTAGACAGGCGCTTTAACCAACTAAGCCACGGCGCCGCCTGCCCCGCTCGCGCCGCCGGCTCCTTCCCGCGGCTGCAGCGCGCATGCGCGGGGGGAACCGGGGGGATTTGGGATTTTGGGGGGAATTTGGGGGGATTTTGGGGGGGATTTTGGGAGGGATTTTGGGGATTTTGGGGGGATTTGGGGGGATTTTGGGGGGATTTTGGGGGGGATTTTGGGAGGGATTTTGGGGGATTTTGGGGGGATTTTGGGGGGGATTTTGGGGGGATTTTGGGGGGAATTTTGGGGGAATTTTGGGGGAATTTTGGGGGGATTTGGGGGGATTTGGGGGGATTTTGGGGTGAGAATGGAGGGAATTGGGGTGGGAATAGGGGGGATTTTGGGGGGAATTGGGGTGGGATAAGGGAGATTTTGGGGGGATTTTGGGGGATTTTGGGGAATTTGGGGAATTTTGGGGGGATTTGGGGGGGATTTTGGGGGATTTTGGGGAATTTGGGGATTTTGGGGGGGATTTTGGGGGGATTTTGGGGTGAGAATGGAGGGAATTGGGGTGGAAATAGGGGGAACTTGGGGTGGGAATAGGAGGGATTTTGGGGGGATTTGGGGAGGATTTTGGGGGAATTTTAGGGGAATTTAGGGGGGATTTTTGGAGGATTTTGGGGGGATTTTGGGGGGATTTGGGGGGGATTTTGGGGGATTTTGGGGGTATTTTGGGGGAATTTTGGGGGGATTTTGGGGGAATTTTGGGGGATTTTGGGGGATTTTGGGAGGATTTTGGGGGGAATTTGGGGGGGATTTTGGGGTGAGAATGGACGGAATTGGGGTGGGAATGGGGGGGATTTTGGGGAGAATTGGGGGGATTTGGGGGGGATTTTGGGGGAGAATGGAGGGAATTGGGGTGGGAATAGGGGGATTTTGGGGATTTTGGAGGATTTTGGGGGGATTTTGGGGGAATTTGGGGGAATTTTGGGGGGAATTGGGGGGGATTTGGGGGGATTTTGGGAGGAAATGGGGGGAAAATGGAGGGAATTGGGGTGGGAATAGGGGGGATTTTGGGGGGATTTTGGGAGAATTTTGGGGGATTTTGGGGGGATTTTGGGGGGGATTTTGGGGGGAATTTTGGGGGGATTTTGGGGGGGGGATTTTGGGGTGAGAATGGAGGGAATTGGGGTGGGAATAGGGGGGATTTTGGGGGGGATTTTGGGGGGAATTTTGGGGGATTTTGGGAGGATTTTGGGAGGATTTGGGGGGATTTTGGGGGGATTTTGGGGTGAGAATGGAGGGAACTGGGGTGGGAATGGGGGGATTTTGGGGAGAATTGGGGGGATTTGGGGGGGGATTTTGGGGGAGAATGGAGGGAATTGGGGTGGGAATAGGGGGATTTTGGGAGGATTTTGGGGGGATTTTGGGGGGATTTGGGGGGGATTTTGGGGGATTTTGGGGGTATTTTGGGGGAATTTTGGGGGGATTTTGGGGGAATTTTGGGGGATTTTGGGGGGATTTTGGGAGGATTTTGGGGGGAATTTGGGGGGGATTTTGGGGTGAGAATGGACGGAATTGGGGGTGGGAATGGGGGGGATTTTGGGGAGAATTGGGGGGATTTGGGGGGGATTTTGGGGGAGAATGGAGGGAATTGGGGTGGGAATAGGGGGATTTTTGGGGATTTTGGGAGGATTTTGGGGGGATTTTGGGGGAATTTGGGGGAATTTTGGGGGGAATTGGGGGGATTTGGGGAGATTTTGGGAGGAAAATGGGGGGAAAATGGAGGGAATTGGGGTGGGAATAGGGGGGATTTGGGGGGGATTTTGGGGGATTTTGGGGGAATTTTGGGGGATTTTGGGAGGATTTTGGGAGGATTTGGGGGGATTTTGGGGGGATTTTGGGGTGAGAATGGAGGGAATTGGGGTGGGAATAGGGGGAATCTGGGGGTATTTTGGGGGATTTTGGGGTGATTTTGGGGGAAGAATGGGGGAAATTGGGGTGGGAATGGGGGGCAATTGGGGGGATTTTGGGGTGGGAATTGGGGTGGGATAAGGGAGATTTGGGGGGATTTTTGGGGGGGATTTTGGAGAGGGATTGGGGTGGGAATAGGGGGGGATTTTGGGGGATTTTGGGGGGGATTTTGGGGGAGAATGGAGGGAATTGGAGGGATTCTGGGGGGATTTGGGGTGAACCTGGGGGGGTCTTGGGGGGGTCCCGGGTGAACCTGGGGGGGTCCTGGGGGGGTCCCGGATGACTTTTGGGGGGTCCTGAGTGAACCTGGGTGGGTTTTGGGGGGTCCCGGGTGACCTTTGGGGGGTTTTGGGGGGTCCCGAGTGACTTTGGGGGGGTTTTGGGGGGTCCCGAGTGAACCTGGGGGAGTTTTGGGGGGTCCCGAGTGAACCTGGGGGGGTTTTGGGGGGTCCCGAGTGACTTTGGGGGGGTTTTGGGGGGTCCCGAGTGAACCTGGGGGGGTTTTGGGGGGTCCCGAGTGACTTTGGGGGGGTTTTGGGGGGTCCCGGGTGAACCTGGGGGGGTTTTGGGGGGTCCCGGGTGACCTTGGGGGGGTCCCACGAGTGGGGGTTGGAATTGGGGGGGTCCTGGGGGGGTCACGAGTGACTTTGGGGGGTCCTGGGGGGGTCCCGGGTGACCTTGGGGGGGTTTTGGGGGGTCCCGGGTGACCTTGGGGGGGTTTGGGGGGGTTGTGTTGTTTTTCGGGGGGGGTCACGTGATGGGGGATGGGTTTTGGGGGTTTTTTGGGGGGTCACGTGATGGGGGATGGGTTTGGGGGGGGTCACGTGATGAGGGTGGGTTTTGGGGGGTCCTTGGGGGGGGTTGGGTTTTGGGGGGTCCTTGGGGGGGTTGGGTTTTGGGGGGTTTTTGGGGGGGTCACGTGATGGGGGATGGATTTTGGGGGTTTTTTGGGGGGTCACGTGATGGGGGTGGGTTTTGGGGGGGTTTTTGGGGGGGTCACGTGAAGGGGTTGGGTTTTGGGGGGGTTTTGGGGGGTCCTTGGGGGGGTTGGGTTTTGGGGGGTTTTTGGGGGGGTCACGTGATGGGGGATGGGTTTGGGGGGGTTTTTGGGGGTCACGTGATGAGGGATTGGTTTTGGGGGGTTTTTGGGGGGGTCACGTGATGGGGGTGGGTTTTGGGGGGGTTTTTGGGGGTCACGTGATGGGGTTGGGTTTTGGGGGGTTTTTTGGGGGGGTCACGTGATGGGGGATGGGTTTTGGGGGGTTTTGGGGGGGTCACGTGATGAGGGATTGGTTTTGGGGGGTTTTTTGGGGGGTCACGTGATGGGGGATGGGTTTTGGGGGGGTTTTGGGGGGTCACGTGATGGGGGATGGGTTTTGGGGGGTTTTTGGGGGTCACGTGATGAGGGATTGGTTTTGGGGGGGTTTTGGGGGAGTCACGTGATGGGGGATGGGTTTTGGGGGGTTTTGGGGGGGTCACGTGATGGGGGTGGGTTTGGGTTTTTTTGGGGGGGTCACGTGATGAGGGATGGGTTTGGGGGGGTTTTTGGGGGGGTCACGTGATGGGGGATGGATTTTGGGGGGTTTTTGGGGGGGGTCACGTGATGGGGGTGGGTTTTGGGGGGTTTTGGGGGGGTCACGTGATGGGGGTTGGGTTTTGGGGGGTTTTTGGGGGGGTCACGTGTATGAGGGATTGGTTTTGGGGGGTTTTTGGGGGGTCACGTGATGGGGGTGGGTTTTGGGGGGTTTTTGGGGGGGGTCACGTGATGGGGGATGGGTTTGGGGGGGGGTTTGGGGGGTCCTTGGGGGGGTTTCCGGGGTGGTCTCGGTTTCCATGGTAACGGGGGGATGCTGTTTTTCCCGCGCCGCGGTTGCCGTGGTAACGGGGAGCTGCGGGGGGGGGGGAGGGGGAGGAGGGGTGGGGGGGGGGGATCCCGCCTTTCCCCTCCCCCACCCGGGGTCACCCCCAAGGACGGGGGGGGGGGGGGAAGGGGGGGGGGAGGGGCGGGGTCGGCTCGTGCCGCCCCTCCCCCACCCCCCCCTCCACCCTTCCCGCGCCACACGTGACGCCGCGCGTGACGTCACGGGCGCCCCTCCCCCCCCCCCCCCAAAAGAGGCGCGTGGGAAGGCGGGGGGTGGGGGAGGGGCGGGGGGGTGGGGGAGGGGCGGGGGGGGGGGCGATGCCGCAGGGTGAATCATCCGGGGGGGGGGGGAGGGGCGGGAGGCCCGCATGGGCCCCCCCCCGGCTCCTATAGGCACCCCCCGGAACCTATAGAACAACCCCGGAGCCTATAGAGACCCCCCCCGATCCTATAGAGACCCCCCGGATCCTATAGAACAACCCCGGAGCCTATAGAAACCCCCCCCGATCCTATAGAGACCCCCCCGATCCTATAGAGACCCCCCGGAGCCTATAGAAACCCCCCCGGATCCTATAGAGACCCCCTGATCCTATAGAACAACCCCGGAGCCTATAGAAACCCCCTGGAGCCTATAGAGACCCCCCGGATCCTATAGAGACCCCCTGGAGCCTATAGAACAACCCCGGAGCCTATAGAAACCCCCCCGGATCCTATAGAGACCCCCCGGATCCTATAGAACAACCCCGGAGCCTATAGAAACCCCCTGGAGCCTATAGAGACCCCCCGGATCCTATAGAACAACCCCGGAGCCTATAGAGACCCCCCGGATCCTATAGAAACCCCCCGGATCCTATAGAGACCCCCCCCGGATCCTATAGAACAACCCCGGAGCCTATAGAAACCCCCCCGATCCTATAGAGACCCCCCGGATCCTATAGAACAACCCCGGAGCCTATAGAAACCCCCCGGATCCTATAGAGACCCCCCCGGATCCTATAGAACAACCCCGGAGCCTATAGAAACCCCCCCCGATCCTGTAGAGACCCCCCGGATCCTATAGAACAACCCCGGAGCCTATAGAGACCCCCCCGATCCTATAGAGACCCCCCGGAGCCTATGGAGACCCCCGATCCTATAGAGACCCCCCGGATCCTATAGACAACCCCCATGCCCTATAGAGACCCCCGGACCCTATAGAACACCCCCCAAATCCCCTATAGATCCCCTCCACCCAACGGTTCCCTCCCCCCTATAGCCCCCCAGCCCCGTATAGCCCCTCCTGTGTACCCTATAGCCCCGCCACCCCCCTATAGATGCCCCCTATAGCCCCAACACCCCCCCTCTCTCTCCCTATAGGTCCCCAAACATCCCCCACAGGCCCCCCCAACCCCCCCCCTATAGAACCTCCCTTCCCTATAGAATCCCCCCCCCAAGCACCCCAGGGCCCGTCCTGCTCACCCCCTATAGAACCCTCCCACCCTATAGGCCCCATAGGCCCCATTGCCCCTATAGACCCCATATCCCCTATAGCTCCCCCAGCCCCTATAGCCCCCATGGGCCCTATAGCCCCTATAGCCCCCATAGGCCCCATTAGACCGCATAGCCCTCATTGCCCCTATAGCTCCTCCAGCCCCTATAGACCCCATAGACCCCATATGTCCAGAGGGGACCTATAGAGAGCCAGGGGAGCAGCAGGGATGGGGAGGGACCCATAGAGAGGTGACCTATGGATCCATAGGGGACACTGGGAGACCCACAGGGCCCTATAGAGACCCAGAGCCCCCATAGCCCCTATAGCCCCCATAGCCCCCATAGCCTCTATAGCCCCCCAGCCCCCATAGCCCACCCATCCCCCATAGCCCCTATATCCCCTATAGCCCCTCTATGCCCTATAGCCCCCATAGACCCCATAGACCCCATAGCCCCTATAGCCCCCATAGACCCCATAGACCCCATAGCCCCTATATCCCCCTATAGCCCCTCTATGCCCTATAGCCCCCCATAGACCCCATAGACCCCATAGCCCCTATAGCCCCCATAGACCCCATAGACCCCATAGCCCCTATATCCCCTATAGCCCCTCTATGCCCTATAGCCCCCATAGACCCCATAGCCCCCCCAGCCCCCATAGCCCCCATAGCCCCCATAGCCCCCTATAGCCCCTCTATGCCCTATAGCCCCTCTATGCCCTATGGCCCCTATAGCCCCCATAGACCCCATAGCCCCCATAGCCCCTATAGCCCCCCGCAGCCCCCATAGGCCCCTATAGCCCCCATATCCCCCTATTGCCCCCATAGCCTCTATAGCCCCCACAACCCCTATAGCCCCTATAGCCCTCAACGCCCCTACATCCCCCATAGCCCCCATATCCCCTATAGCCCCCATAGACCCCATGGCCTCCCCAGCCCCTATAGCCCCTATAGACCCCATAACCCCTATAGCTCCCCCAGCCCCTATAGCCCCCCCCATAGCCCCCATAGCCCCTATAACCCCCCACACCTCCTATATCCTCCACCCCCTATAGCCCCCATATCCCCCATATCCCCCGCACCCCCCCGTCCCCTATAGCCCCCCCACCCCGCCGTGAGTCACCCCGGGGTGGGGGAGGGTTCGCAGCTCTATAAGGGCCCCCCCTCCCCCCCCCACAGCTGCATTGGTGACTCACCTCGGCCGCAGTGCCGGGGGGGGCACCTATGGCCGCTATAGGGGCCTGGGCGGGCCCGGGGACACCTCCAGGGACCCACAGGGACCCATAGGGACCCATAGGGACCCCCCGGGCGGCGGCGGACGCAGAGGGGACCTATAGGGAGAGCCATAAGGGCCTATAGGGGGCTGTGGGGAGCCGGGGGAACCTATAGGGGGGCTATAGGGGCCTGGGGACACCCAGGGACACCCAGAGACCCCATAGGGAGCTATAGGAACCTATAGGGTGGCTATAGGGGGCCTGGGGACTCCCAGGGACCCATAGGGAGCTATAGGGACCCATGGAGAGCCATAGGAATCTATAGGGGGGGCTATAGGGGCCTGGGGACACCCAGGGACACCCAGAGACCCATAGGGAGCTATAGGAACCCATGGAGAGCCATAGGAACCTATAGGGGGGCTATAGGGGCCTGGGGACACCCAGGGACACCCAGAGACCCATAGGGAGCTATAGGAACCCATGGAGAGCCATAGGAACCTATAGGGCGGCTATAGGGGCCCGGGGACTCCCAGGGACCCATAGGGAGCTATAGGAACCCATGGAGAGCCGTAGGAACCTATAGGGGGGCTATAGGGGCCTGGGGACACCCAGGGACACCCAGGGACCCATAGGGAGCTATAGGAACCAATGGAGAGCCGTAGGAACCTATAGGGGGGCTATAGGGGCCTGGGGACACCCAGGGACACCCAGGGACCCATAGGGAGCTATAGGAACCTATAGGGGGGCTATAGGGGCCTGGGGACACCCAGGGACACCCAGAGACCCATAGGGAGCTATAGGAACCCATGGAGAGCCATAGGAACCTATAGGAGAGCTATAGGGGCCTGGGGACACCCAGGGATACCCAGAGACCCATAGGGAGCTATAGGAACCCATGGAGAGCCATAGGAACCTATAGGAGAGCTATAGGGGCCTGGGGACACCCAGGGACCCATAGGGAGCTATAGGAACCCATGGAGAGCCATAGGAACCTATAGGGGGGGGCTATAGGGGCCTGGGGATGCCTGTGGGTGCCTGGGGACCTATAGAGGGACCTATAGATCCAGAGGGACCTATAGAGAGCCGGGGAGGGACCTATAGAGAGGTGACCTATGGATCCATAGGGACAGAGAGGGCCCCGCGGGGCCTATAGAGAGCCAGACCTATAGAGGGCCATAGGGACCTATAGATCCATAGGGCTGTGCAGGGACCCACAGGGATCCATAGGGACCCATGGGGATGTATAGAAGCCCATAGGGGCCTCCGAGAGACCCGTGGGGACCTATAGAGCCCCATAGGCACCAGCAGAGGCTCCTCCAGGCCTATAGGCGCCTATAGGGGGCTGCAGAGACTTGTCCGCCCCTATAGGGCCACAGGGGCTGCATGGGGGGGGACGTATAGAGAGGTGTAGGGGCGCCTGTGGGCAGCTGGATTTGGTGTGGGGACGTATGGAACGTGTGTGTGGATGTATAGAACGTGTGTAGGACGTATAGAAATATATAGGGACGTGTAGAACGGGTGTGGGGACGTATAAAACGTGTGTGGGGACGTATAGAAAATGTATAGGGACATATGGAATGTGCGTAGGGACGTATAGAACGGGTGTAGAGATGTCTAGATCGCGTGTAGGGATGTATGGAATGTGTGTAGGGACGTATAGAAAATGTATAGGGATGTATAGAACGTGCGTGGGGACGTATGGAACGTGTGTAGGGACACGGAAGCACACGCAGCCCCTATAGATACACAGCACGTATAGATGGGCCTGGCACCTATAGACGGGCAGCCGCGTAGGTGTAGTGGGTGTGTAGGTGAATGGGTGTCTATAGGGTCCTATAGGGTTCTATAGGGGTCTATGGGGGTCTATAGGGTTCTATAGGGGGTGTGTAGGTGTATGGGGGTTTGTAGGGTTCTATAGGGGTCTAAAGGGTTCTATGGGGGTCTGTGGGGGTCTATAGGGCCGTGTAGGTGTATAGGGGTCTATAGGAGGTGTGTAGGTGAATGGGGGTCTATAGGGTCCTATAGGGGTCTATAGGGTCCTATAGGGATCTATAGGGTTCTATAGGGGTCTATAGGGGTCTCCACGTGTGTCTCAGCCCCCCCCCAAATTCACTCCCCCCGGCCTCATTCATGTCCCGATCCCATTAATTACCCCCACCCCATTAATTACCCCCGTCCCATTAATTACCCCGTCCCACCCCGTTAATTACCCTCAACCCCTTTAATCCCCCCCACCCCATTAATTACTCCCCCCACCCCATTCATCCCCCCAGCCCCATTAATTACCCCCCACCCCATTAATTACCCCCAGCCCCATTAATTACTCCCCCACCCCATTAACCCTCCTACTCCATTAATTACCCCCAGCCTATTAATTACCCCCCCACCCCATTCATCACCCCCGCCCCATTAATCACCCCAGCCCCATTAATCACCCCACCCCATTAATTACCCCCCCACCCCATTAATTACCCCCCACCCCATAAATCCCCCCCAGCCCCATTAATTACCCCCAGCCCCATTAATCACCCCCACCCCATTAATCACCCCAGCCCCATTAATTACCCCCACTCCATTAATCACCCCCACTCCATTAATTACCCCCCAGCCCCATTAATTACCCCTCACCCCATTAATTACCCCCACTCCATTAATCACCCCCCAGCCCCATTAATTACCCCAGCCCCATTAATTACCCCTCACCCCATTAATTACCCCCAGCCCCATTCATCCCCCCCAGCCCCTCCCCCCCCCCATTCATCCCCCCGCGTTCATTCATCCCCTCCGCCTCGGGCCGCTCTGCGCATGCGCGCCTCTCCCCCCCCTCCCCCCCCCTCCGACCCCACCCCTTTTTTCCCAGGCCCGGCCGGATTTTATGAATGGGCCATTGACGTCATCGGAGACCCCCCACGTGGGACCCCCGCGCGTATAAAGGGGGCGGAGCCGGCGCTGTCCGCGGTGCTGAAGGGCGAGACGACGGCGAGACCACCGCGACCCCCCTCCCCCCTTTTCTCTTTTCCCCTCCTCACCGCGACCCCCCCCCTTCACCTCAACCCCCCCTCCCCCCTCACCGGGACCACCCCCCCCCTCCCCCTCACCGGGACCACCCCCCCCTCCCCCTCACCGGGACCACCCCCCCCCCCCCTCCGAGCCCCCTCCCCCCCCCCCGCCCTCCTTCAAGACCCCTCCCCCCTTTTTAGCACCCCCCTCCCCTCCCCCCAGGCTGGAAGAGGGGGGGGGACCCCCCGGATCGGCAGAGACCCCCCCGGAGCCGGTGAGAGCCCCTCCCCCCCCTCCCCCGCTCGCATTTTTGGGGGGGGTGGGTGGGGTCCCCCCCCTCCCCTCCCCCTCCTCTCCCCTCCCCACCCCCGTGGGTTTTTTTGGGGGGGAGGGGGGGAGGGGAGGGGAGGGGGGTTGCGTGTGCCAGGAGCGGGGGGGGGAGGGGCGCGTGGGCGCGCGGGGAGGGGGGGGGATGGGCACGCGTGGGTGTGGGGGGGGAGGGGGATGGGTGTGGCCGTGGGGGGGGGGGGAGGGGAGGGGGTTCCCGAGAGGGTGGGGGGGAGGGGAGGGGAAGGGGGGGGTGTTTGGGTGTGGGGGGGGGGGGCGCGCGCAGGCGCGGGGGGAGGTGCGGGGGGAGGGGGGAGGGGCGGGGGGCGCTCACGTGCGCGTGAACCCGCGGGCCCACGTGAGCTCCGCTCCCACGCGCGCCTCCCGCGTGTCCCGGGCACGCGCACGGGGAGGGGGGGGGATCCCCGGGTGTGCTCACGTGTGGGGGGGGGGTGTTCACACCTGTGTGGGGGTGTTCACACCTGTGTGGGTGTTCTGTGTGTTCACACCTGTGTGTTCACACCTGTGTGGGTGTTCTGTGTGTTCACACCTGTGTGTTCACACCTGTGTGGGTGTTCTGTGTGTTCACACCTGTGTGGGTGTTCCATGTGTTCACACCTGTGTGGGGTTGTGTTCACACCCGTCTGTGCCTGTTCCGTTTGTGTGTTCACACCTGTGTGTGTGTGTGTTCACACCTGTGTGGGTGTTCTGTGTGCTCACACCTGTGTGGGTGTGTGTTCACCCTGTGTGTTCACACCTGTGTGGGTGTTCCGTGTGTTCACACCTGTGTGGGGGTGTTCACACCTGTGTGGGTGTTCTGTGTGCTCACACCCGTGTGCGTGTGTTCACACCTGTGTGGGTGTGTGTGTTCACACCTGTGTGGGTGTTCTGTGTGCTCACACCTATGTGGGTGTTCTGTGTGTTCACACCTGTGTGGGGTTGTGTTCACACCTGTCTGTGCCTGTTCCGTCTGTGTGTTCACACCTGTGTGTGTGTGTGTGTGTGTGTGTGTGCGTGTGTTCACACCTGTGTGTGTGTGTGCGTGTGTTGTGTGCTCACACCTGTGTGGGTGTTCCATGTGTTCACACCTGTGTGGGGTTGTGTTCACACCCGTCTGTCTGTTCCATTTGTGTGTTCACACCTGTGTGTGTGTGCGTGTGTTCACACCTGTGTGGGTGTTCTGTGTGCTCACACCTGTGTGGGTGTGTGTTCACCTGTGTGTTCACACCTATGTGGGTGTTCTGTGTGTTCACACCTGTGTGGGGGTGTTCACACCTGTGTGCTCACACCTGTCTGTGCCTGTCCCGTGTGTGTTCACACCTGTGTGTGCGTGTGTTCACACCTGTGTGTTCACACCTGTGTGTGTGTGTGTGTGCGCGTGTGTTCACACCTGTGTGCTCACACCTGTGTGGGTGTTCTGTCTGTTCACACCTGTGTGTTCACACCTGTGTGTGTGTGTGTGCGTGTGTGTGTGCACGTGTGTTCACACCTGTGTGCTCACACCTGTGTGGGTGTTCTGTCTGTTCACACCTGTGTGCTCACACCTGTCCGTGCCTGTTCCACGTGTGTTCACACCTCTGTGTGTGTGTGCTCCCCGTGTGTGCTCATGTGTGCATGTGTGTGTTCACACCTGTGCGTGTGTTCACACCTGTCTATGCCTGTTCCATTTGTGTGTTCACACCTGTGTGGGTGTGCTCACACCTGTGTGTTCACACCCGTCTGTGTGTGTGTGTGTGTGTGTGCGTGTGTGTTCCCACCTGTGTGCGTTCACACCTGTTTGGGTGTTCCATGTGTTCACACCCGTCTGTGCCTGTTCCGCATGTGTTCACACCTGTGTGTGTGTTCCATGTGTGTTCACACCTGTCTGCGGGTGTTTCATGTGTGTTCACACCTGTGTGTGTGTGTGTGTGTGTGTGTGTGTGTGTGTGTGTGTGTGTCTGTTCACACCTGTGTGTGTTGTGTGTTCACACCTGTGTGGATGTGTGTGTGTTCCCTGTGTGTTCACACCTGTCTGTGCCTGTTCTGTGTGCTCACACCTGTGTGTGCCTGTTCTGTGTATTCACACCTGTCTGTGTTCACACCTGTCTCTGTGTGTTCTGTGTGTGTTCTGTGTGTGTTCACACCTGTGTGTGTTCACACCTGTGTGTGTGTGTTGTGTGTGTTCACACCTGTGTGTGTGTGTTGTGTGTTCACACCTGTGTGAGGGTGTTGTGTGTGTTCACACCTGTGTGTGTGTGTTGTGTGTTCACACCTGTGTGTGTGTGTGCTGTGTGCTCACACCTGTGTGAGTGTGTTGTGTGTTCACACCTGTGTGTGTGTGTTGTGTGTGCACACCTGTGTGTGAGGGTGTTGTGTGTTCACACCTGTGTGTGTTGTGTGTTCACACCTGTGTGAGGGTGTTGTGTGTGTTCACACCTGTGTGTGTTGTGTGTTCACACCTGTGTGAGGGTGTTGTGTGTTCACACCTGTGTGAGGGTGTTGTGTGTTCACACCTGTGTGTGTGTGTTGTGTGTTCACACCTGTGTGTGTGTGCTGTGTGTTCACACCTGTGTGTGTGTGCTGTGTGTTCACACCTGTGTGTGTGTGCTGTGTGTTCACACCTGTGTGAGGGTGTTGTGTGTTCACACCTGTCTGGGTGTTCACACCTGTGTGTGGGTGCTGTGTGTTCACACCTGTGTGTGTGAGTGTTGTGTGTTCACACCTGTGTGTGTGTGCTGTGTGTTCACACCTGTGTGTGTGTGTTGTGTGTTCACACCTGTCTGTGTGTGCTGTGTGTTCACACCTGTGTGTGTGTGCTGTGTGTTCACACCTGTCTGTGTGTGCTGTGTGTTCACACCTGTCTGTGTGTTCACACCTGTGTGTGGGTGTTGTGTGTTCACACCTGTGTGTGTGTGCTGTGTGTTCACACCTGTGTGTGAGTGTTGTGTGTTCACACCTGTGTGTGTTCACACCTGTGTGTGTAGGTGTTGTGTGTTCACACCTGTGTGTGTGTGCTGTGTGTTCACACCTGTGTGAGGGTGTTGTGTGTTCACACCTGTCTGGGTGTTCACACCTGTGTGAAGGTGTTGTGTGTTCACACCTGTGTGTGTTGTGTGCTCACACCTGTGTGTGTGTGCTGTGTTCACACCTGTGTGAAGGTGTTGTGTGTTCACACCTGTGTGTGGGTGTTGTGTGTTCACACCTGTGTGTGGGTGTTGTGTGTTCACACCTGTGTGTGTGTGTTGTGTGTTCACACCTGTCTGGGTGTTCCCACCTGTGTGTGCCTGTTCCGGCTGTTCCCTGGTGTGCACAGGTGTGTTCCAGGTGTCACCACAGGCACCACCTGCGTTCCCTCGTGTGTCACCCTGAGTGTGTCACCCTGAGTGTCACTGAGTGTGTCACCCTGAGTGTGTCACTGTGTGTCACCCTGTGTGTGTCACCCTGAGTGTGTCACCCTGAGTGTGTCACCCTGAGTGTGTCACCCTGAGTGTCACCGAGCGTGTCACTGTGTGTCACCCTGAGTGTGTCACCCTGAGTGTCACCGAGCGTGTCACCGTGACTGTGCATGAGAGTGTGCGTGTGTTACCTGTGATTGTGCACGTCACCGAGTGTCACCGAGCGTGACCGAGTGTGTCACCGAGTGTCACTCTGAGTGTGTCACCCTGAGTGTGTCACTGTGTGTCACCGTGTGTGTGTGTCACCAAACGTGCATCACCCCATGTGTGTCACCCTGAGTGTCACCGTGTCACCCTGTCACCCTGTGTGTGTCACCCTGAGTGTGCACGAGTGTGCGTTACCTGCGATTGTGCGCGTCACCGAGTGTGTGTCACCCTGCGTGTGTCACCCTGTGTGTGTCACCCTGAGTGTCACCGAGCGTGTCACCGTGAGTGTGCACGACCGTGCGTTACCTGTGATTGTGCGTCACCGAGCGTGACCGACTGTGTCACCGAGTGTGTGTCACCCTGCGTGTGTCACCCTGAGTGTGTCACCCTGTGTGTCACCCTGTGTGTGTCACCCTGTGTGTCACCCTGTGTGTGTCACCATGTGTGTCACCCTGTCACCCTGCGTGTGTCACCCTGAGTGTGCACGACCGTGCGTTACCTGTGATTGTGCGCGTCACCGAGCGTGACCAACTGTGTCACCGAGTGTGTGTCATCCTGTGTCACCCTGTGTGCGTCACCCTGAGTGTCACCGTGTGTCACCCTGTCACCCTGCGTGTGTCACCCTGAGTGTGCACGACCGTGCGTTACCTGTGATTGTGCGCGTCGAGCGTGACCAACTGTGTCACCGAGTGTGTCACCCTGTGTGTGTCACCCTGTGTCACCGAGCGTGTCACTGTGAGTGTGCACGAGAGTGTGTGCGTTACCTGTGATTGTGCGCGTCACCGAGCGTGACCGACTGTGTCACTGAGTGTGTCACCCTGTGTCACCCTGTGTCACCCTGCGTGTGTCACCCTGTGTCACCGAGTGTGTCACTATGAGTGTGTCACCTTGTGTGTCACCCCATGTGTGTCACCCTGCAGGGGGTGTGTGTGTGTTCCAGGTGTGTTCACACCTGTGCGAGTGTTCCAGGTGTGTTCCCCAGGTGTTCATCTGTTCACACCTGTTCACACCTGTTCACACCTGTTCATACCTGTTCACACCTGTTCACACCTGTTCACACCTGTCTGTTCACACCTGTTCACACCTGTTCACACCTGTCTGTTCACACCTGTCTGTTCACACCTGTCTGTTCACACCTGTTCACACCTGTTCACACCTGTTCACACCTGTCTGTTCACACCTGTTCACACCTGTCTGTTCACACCTGTCTGTCCACACCTGTCTGTTCACACCTGTTCACACCTGTCTATTCACACCTGTCTGTTCACACCTGTTCACACCTGTCTGTTCACACCTGTCTGTTCACACCTGTTCACACCTGTCTGTTCACACCTGTCTGTTCACACCTGTCTGTTCACACCTGTCTGTTCACACCTGTTCACACCTGTCTGTTCACACCTGTCTGTTCACACCTGTCTGTTCACACCTGTTCACACCTGTCTGTTCACACCTGTCTGTTCACACCTGTTCACACCTGTCTGTTCACACCTGTCTGTTCACACCTGTCTGTTCACACCTGTTCACACCTGTCTGTTCACACCTGTTCACACCTGTCTATTCACACCTGTCTGTTCACACCTGTTCACACCTGTCTGTTCACACCTGTCTGTTCACACCTGTTCACACCTGTCTGTTCACACCTGTTCACACCTGTCTATTCACACCTGTCTGTTCACACCTGTTCACACCTGTTCACACCTGTCTATTCACACCTGTCTGTTCACACCTGTTCACACCTGTCTGTTCACACCTGTCTGTTCACACCTGTTCACACCTGTCTGTTCACACCTGTCTGTTCACACCTGTCTGTTCACACCTGTCTGTTCACACCTGTTCACACCTGTCTGTTCACACCTGTCTGTTCACACCTGTCTGTTCACACCTGTTCACACCTGTCTGTTCACACCTGTCTGTTCACACCTGTTCACACCTGTCTGTTCACACCTGTCTGTTCACACCTGTCTGTTCACACCTGTTCACACCTGTCTGTTCACACCTGTTCACACCTGTCTATTCACACCTGTCTGTTCACACCTGTTCACACCTGTCTGTTCACACCTGTCTGTTCACACCTGTTCACACCTGTCTGTTCACACCTGTTCACACCTGTCTATTCACACCTGTCTGTTCACACCTGTTCACACCTGTTCACACCTGTTCACACCTGTTCACACCTGTCTGTTCACACCTGTCTGTTCACACCTGTTCACACCTGTCTGTTCACACCTGTCTGTTCACACCTGTCTGTTCACACCTGTTCACACCTGTTCACACCTGTCTGTTCACACCTGTCTGTTCACACCTGTTCACACCTGTTCACACCTGTCTGTTCACACCTGTCTGTTCACACCTGTTCACACCTGTTCACACCTGTCTGTTCACACCTGTCTGTTCACACCTGTTCACACCTGTTCACACCTGTCTGTTCACACCTGTTCACACCTGTCTGTTCACACCTGTTCACACCTGTTCACACCTGTCTGTTCACACCTGTCTGTTCACACCTGTTCACACCTGTTCACACCTGTTCACACCTGTCTGTTCACACCTGTTCACACCCGTTCACACCTGTCTGTTCACACCTGTCTGTTCACACCTGTCTGTTCACACCTGTCTGTTCACACCTGTTCACACCTGTCTGTTCACACCTGTCTGTTCACACCTGTTCACACCTGTCTGTTCACACCTGTCTGTTCACACCTGTCTGTTCACACCTGTTCACACCTGTCTGTTCACACCTGTCCACACCTGTCCACACCTGTCTGTTCACACCTGTTCACACCTGTTCACACCTGTCTGTTCACACCTGTCTGTTCACACCTGTTCACACCTGTCTGTTCACACCTGTTCACACCTGTCTGTCCACACCTGTTCACACCTGTCTGTTCACACCTGTCCACACCTGTCTGTCCACACCTGTTCACACCTGTCTGTTCACACCTGTCTGTTCACACCTGTCTGTTCACACCTGTTCACACCTGTTCACACCTGTCTGTTCACACCTGTCTGTTCACACCTGTTCACACCTGTTCACACCTGTTCACACCTGTCTGTTCACACCTGTCTGTTCACACCTGTTCACACCTGTTCACACCTGTCTGTTCACACCTGTTCACACCTGTCTGTTCACACCTGTCTGTTCACACCTGTTCACACCTGTTCACACCTGTTCACACCTGTCTGTTCACACCTGTCTGTTCACACCTGCCTGTTCACACCTGTTCACACCTGTTCACACCTGTCTGTTCACACCTGTCTGTTCACACCTGTTCACACCTGTTCACACCTGTCTGTTCACACCTGTTCACACCTGTTCACACCTGTCTGTTCACACCTGTCTGTTCACACCTGTTCACACCTGTTCACACCTGTTCACACCTGTCTGTTCACACCTGTCTGTTCACACCTGCCTGTTCACACCTGTTCACACCTGTTCACACCTGTCTGTTCACACCTGTCTGTTCACACCTGTTCACACCTGTTCACACCTGTCTGTTCACACCTGTTCACACCTGTTCACACCTGTCTGTTCACACCTGTCTGTTCACACCTGTCTGTTCACACCTGTTCACACCTGTTCACACCTGTTCACACCTGTCTGTTCACACCTGTTCACACCTGTTCACACCTGTCTGTTCACACCTGTTCACACCTGTTCACACCTGTCTGTTCACACCTGTTCACACCTGTCTGTTCACACCTGTTCACACCTGTTCACACCTGTTCACACCTGTCTGTTCACACCTGTCTGTTCACACCTGTCTGTTCATACCTGTTCACACCTGTTCACACCTGTCTGTTCACACCTGTTCACACCTGTCTGTTCACACCTGTCTGTTCACACCTGTCTGTTCACACCTGTCTGTTCACACCTGTTCACACCTGTTCACACCTGTTCACACCTGTTCACACCTGTCTGTTCACACCTGTCTGTTCACACCTGTCTGTTCACACCTGTTCACACCTGTTCACACCTGTCTGTTCACACC
Organism: Poecile montanus; assembly: GCA_038429875.1. Taxonomy (NCBI): domain Eukaryota; kingdom Metazoa; phylum Chordata; class Aves; order Passeriformes; family Paridae; genus Poecile; species Poecile montanus. The sequence continues at coordinate 917,806 of CM076534.1, forward strand.
TGTCTGTTCACACCTGTTCACACCTGTTCACACCTGTCTGTTCACACCTGTCTGTTCACACCTGTCTGTTCACACCTGTCTGTTCACACCTGTCCACACCTGTCTGTTCACACCTGTTCACACCTGTCCATTCACACCTGTTCACACCTGTCTGTTCACACCTGTCTGTCCACACCTGTTCACACCTGTCTGTTCACACCTGTCTGTTCACACCTGTTCACACCTGTTCACACCTGTTCACACCTGTTCACACCTGTTCACACCTGTTCATACCTGTCTGTTCACACCTGTCACCCCCCAAAACCCGGGTGGGGGAGGGGTCACCCCCCCAAAAAACCCGGTGGGGGAGGGGTCACCTCCAAAAACACCCGGTGGGGGAGGGGTCACCCCCTTACCCCGGTGGGGGGAGGGGTCACCCCCAGAACTCAGTGGGGGAGGGGTCACCCCTTTACCCCGCTGTGGGGGAGGGGTCACCCCCTTACCCCCCTCCCCCCCCCCCCGTTTTCCAGGCACCATGACGCCCCCCCCGCGCCCCCTCCGCAGCGCCGCCCTCCTGCTCTCCATCACCCTCCTGGTCCAGAGCCGCCCCCCGCCCACCCCGCTGCCCCCCAGGGCCGCCCCCGCCGCCTCCAGCGACCCCCAGCCCCCTCCCCACAGCCTCTCCAAGCGCTCCCCGCCGGGCCCCGCCGCCCCCCACGCCCAGGTGCTGAAGGAGCTGGAGGAACTGGGCCGGCTCCGAGCCGAAGCCAAACGGGACCGGCAGCGGGACCGGGAGCGGGAGCGGGAGCTGGGCTGGCCGAGCTCCCGGCAGCTCCGGCAGCAGCAGAGCCTGGAGCACCGGCTGCTGGAGCGGCGCTACGAGGAGCTGGCCGAGAGCCGGCGGCAGGCGCAGGCAGCCCGGAAAGCGGCGGCGGAGGAGGAAAGGCTGGCGGATCTGGCCTCGGATCTGCTGCTCCGCTACCTCCTGCGCGGGCCCGGAGCCGCCGTGGCCGAGGATAAGAGGTCGGAGGAGGAGGAGGAGGAGGAGGAGGAGGAGGAGGAAGGGTTGGATGGAGAGGAAGAGTTCGGGGAGAACGGCAAGGATGGGTTCGGCCTGGGGAATGAGCTGGGGAACGAGCTCGGCGATGAACTCGGCGGCTACAAGGGCAAGGACGGCTTCAGCCTCGGCGACGACCTCGACGATGACCTCGGTGGCCACCAGGGCCACAAGGGCAAGGGAGGCTTCGGCCTCGGCAACGACCTCAACGCCGACCTCGACGGCTACAAGGGCAAGGGCGGCTTCGGCCTCGGCGACGACCTCGACGGCTACAAGGGCGGCTACGACGGCGACAACGAGGTCTTCAAGGTCAACCGGCGCTTCAAGGTCAAGGCCGGTGGCAACGAGGACTTCGGGGGTTTGAAGACCAACGAGGACTTCGGGGGTTTGAAGACCAACGAGGACCTCGGGGACAACGGCGGCTTCAAGGTCCGGGGCGGCTTCGACGACGACGGCAACGGCGGCTTGGAGGACAACGAGATCCTTCCGGCGCGGGGCCAGCGGGTGCCGGCGAGGGGCGACCGGATCGCGGCGTCCGAGGAGGTCGGGGCCGGCAATTCCGAGGAGCCGCAGCCCCAGGATCCGGCCGAGGTGGACGAGCTGGACCCCGGCACCATCGATCAGCTGATCGAGCTGTCCAGCAAGCTGCACCTGCCGGCCGACGACGTGGTGGACATCATCCACGACGTGGAGCAGAAGCGCAAGGAGGAGGCGGCCGGGATGGCTTTGGGGGTGCTGGGGATGGGATCGGAGGGGTTGGAGACCCCCCCGAAGCTCAGCCGCCCCCCCCAAACCTCGGATCCGGCCTCTGGATCAGCTGCCGGGAAGGACTTTCCTGCCGCCCCCCCGGCGCCCCCCGCCCCCGCTGAGGGACCGCCAGCTCCAGAATTACCTGGAGAGGGTTTTGGGGAGCCCCCCCCGGGGGTACCCGTGAGGGGGGGGGGGACACCAACCCCCCCCAGACCCCCCCAGAACCCCCCCAGACCCCCCCCCATGCTCGGATGTGTTGCCCCTCCCCAGTCCGGGGTCGTTCCCATTGATCTGTGGCCACCAGTCGGGTCCTCCCAGTTGTCCCAGTTCCGACTGTAGCGTCCCCCCACCCCCCGTCCCAGTTAATCCCAGTTCTGCCCAGTCCCGCCTCCAGTTTCCCACCATTCGGCCCCAGAGACGCCCAGTTCTGCCCAGTTCCCCCTCCCAGTTCCAGTTCCAGACCCCTCCCAGTTCCTCCCAGGCCCCTCCCAGTCTGTCCCAGTCCCTCCCAGTTCCCCCAGTCTCTCCCAGTTCCACCCCTTTCCAGTCCCAGTTCCCTCCCAGTCCCTCCCAGTTACCCCCAATCTCTCCCAGTCCACCCCAGACCCCTCCCAGTCTGTCCCAGTTCCCCCAGTCCCTCCCAGTCCCAGCTCCAGACCCCTCCCAGTCCCTCCCAGACCCCTCCCAGTCTGTCCCAGTTCCCCCAGTCCCTCCCAATCCCAGCTCCAGACCCCTCCCAGTTCCCCCAGACCCCTCCCAGTCTGTCCCAGTCCCTCCCAGTTCCTCCCCACCCCTCCCAGTCCATCCCAGTCCCACCTCCAGACCCCTCCCAGTTCCCCCAGGCCCCTCCCAGTCTGTCCCAGTCCCTCCCAGTTCCTCCCAACCCCTCCCAGTCCATCCCAGTCCCACCTCCAGACCCCTCCCAGTTCCCCCAGACCCCTCCCATTCTGTCCCAGTCCCCCCCAGTCCCTCCCAGTCCGTCCCAGTCCCACCTCCAGACCCCTCCCAGTCCCTCCCAGTTCCCCCCAGTCCTTCCCAGTTCCCCCAGTCCCAGCTCCAGACCCCTCCCAGTCCCTCCCAGTTCCCCCCAGTCTCTCCCAGTCCCTCCCAGTTCCACCTCCAGACCCCTCCCAGTCCCTCCCAGTCCCTCCCAGTTCCCCCAGTCCCTCCCAGTGCCCCCAGTTCCCCCAGTCCCAGCTCCAGACCCCTCCCAGTTCCCCCAGTCCGTCCCAGTCCCTCCCAGTTCCCCGCGGGGGGGTTGCCTGTAAATAACCCCCCAATCACTAATTTTGCTAACGAATAAAAGCGACTATTTTAGTACGAGTTACTCCCGTTCTTTGGGGAGGGGGCTTCTGCTGCCCCCCCCGGGGCAAATTCAACCCCCCGGGGGCAAATTCGGAACCTCTGGGGGCAAATTCGGACCCCCCGGGGGCAAATTCGGAACCTTTGGGGGCAAATTTGGAACCTCCGGGGGCAAATTCGGAACCTCTGGGGGCAAATTCGGAACCTTTGGGGGTAAATTCGGAACCTCCGGGGGCAAATTCGGAACCTCTGGGGGCAAATTCGGAACCTCTGGGGGCAAATTCGGAACCTTTGGGGGCAAATTCGGAACCTTTGGGGGCAAATTCGGAACCTCTGGGGGCAAATTCGGAACCTTTGGGGGCAAATTCGGAACCCCCGGGGGCAAATTCGGAACCTTTGGGGGCAAATTCGGAACCTCCGGGGGCAAATTCGGAACCTTGGGGGGCAAATTCAACCCCCCGGGGGCAAATTCGGAACCTTTGGGGGCAAATTCGGAACCTTTGGGGGCAAATTTGGAACCTTTGGGGGCAAATTTGGAACTTTTGGGGGTAAAATGACCCAAAAAGAGGTAAAATGACCCCAAAAAAAGAAGAAATGACCCCCCCAAGGGGTAAATTTTGCCCCCCAGGGGTAAAAAAAAATATCAAAATGGGGTAAAATTACACCAAAATGGGGAAAAATAACACAAAAAGGGGTAAAATAACACAAATAGAGGTAAAATGATCCCAAAATTGAGTAAAATAACCCCAAAATGGGGTAAAATAACCCCAAAATGGGGTAAAATGACCCCAAAATGGGGAAAAATAACCCCAAAAGGAGGTAAAATACACCCAAAAAGGGGTTAAATGATCCCAAATCTGAGTAAAATCACCCCAAAATGGGGTAAAATAACCCCAAAATGTGGTAGAACCAAAAAAAAGTGTAGAACACAACCAAAAAGTGGTAAAATAACCCTAAAAAGTGGTAAAATAACCCCAAAAAGGAGCAAAATGACCCCAAAACAGAGCAAAATTACCCCAAAAAAGGGAAAAATAAATAAAAAATGGGTTAAAAAACCCAAAATGGAACAAAATTACCCCAAAAAGGGAAAAATAAACCCAAAAAGGGGTAAAAAAATCCCAAAATGGAGCAAAATTACCCCAAAATGGAGCAAAATTACCCGAAAAAAGGGAAAAATAAACGAAAAAGGGGTAAAAAAAAACACAAAATGGAGCAAAATTACCCCAAAATGGAGCAAAATAACCCCAAAAAGGGAAAAATAAATCAAAAATGGGTTAAAAATCCCAAAATGGAACAAAATTACCCCAAAAAAAGGAAAAATAAACCAAAAAGGGGTAAAAAAAAATCCAAAATGGAGCAAAATTGCCCCAAAAAAGGGAAAAAATAAACCCAAAAAGGCGTAAAAAAATCCCAAAATGGAGCAAAATTACCCCAAAATGGAGCAAAATTACCTCAAAATGCAGCAAAATTACCCCAAAAAAGGGAAAAATAAATCAAAAAGAGGGAAAAAATCCCAAAAAGGAGTAAAATAAAGCCAAAAAAGCAGCAAAATAACCCCAAAAAAATGGATAAAACCCCCTAAAATTGGCAAAATAACCCCAAAATGGGATCAAATAACCCCAAAAAAGGAGCCAAGACCCCTCCCCAAATTTCCCCCCCCCCCCCCAAATCCCTTTTCCCCCCTCCCCAAATCACCAAACTCCGCTCGATTCTCCACAGATTTTTATTCCAAATTTTTTTAAGGGGAGGGGTCCCAAAATTTGGGTGAGGGTCCCCAAAATTTGGGTGGGTGGTCCCCAAAATTTGGGGTGGGGGGTCCCAAAATTTGGGGTGGGGTGGTCCCCAAAATTTGGGTGGGGGTCCCCAAAATTAGGGTGGGTGGTCCCCAGAATTTGGGTGGGCGGTCCCCAAAATTAGGGGTGGGTGGTCCCCAAAATTTGGGTGGGGGTCCCCAAAATTTGGGTGGGGGTGTCCCAAAATTTGGGTAGGGGGGTCCCAAAATTTGGGGTGGGTGGTCCCCACAATTTGGGTGGGGGGTGTCCCAAAATTTGCGTGGGGGGGGTCCCAAAATTTGGGTGGGTGGTCCCCAAAATTTGGGTGGTCCCCAAAATTTGCGTGGGGGGGGTCCCAAAATTTGGGGTGGGGGATCCCCAAAATTTGGGGTGGGGGGTCCCAAAATTTGGGTGGGGGGTCCCAAAATTTGCGTGGGTGGCCCCCAAAATTTGGGTGGGGGGGTCCCCAAAATGTAGGTGGGGGTCCCCAAAATTGGGTGGGGGGTCCCCAAAATTTGGGGAGGGGGCGGCACCCACTGAGGACCCTCCCCAAAATCCAGGTGAAGGCAGAGCCCCCCCCCCCCCCAAAATTTTGGGGACCCCCAAAATGAAGCCCCCCCCCCATTTATAGATATATTTACAATTTGGGGAGGGGGCGTGGGGGGGGGTCCCCTCCCCTCCCCCACCCCCCCCCCGGGGTCTTCTCCAGGCTGGGATTGGTCCCTCGGGGTGGGGGAGGGGTCCCCAAAATTTGGGGGGGGGGTCTTGTCCAAGGCAAACCCCCCCAAGAATGGATTTTGGGGAGGGGGCTACGCCAGCCCCATTTCCTCCAGGACGCTCCGGGGGGATTCGTCTTCCTGGGGGGGGGAAAGGAAAGGGTTAAACTGGGGGGGACCCCCCCCATGAACCCCAAAATTGGGGGAGGGGGAGGGGAGGAGGGGGGCGGTCACCACCCTAAAATTTGGGGGGGGGGTCTTGGGGGGGGATTGTCCCCAAATTTGGGGGGAGAAAGGGGGAACCCCCCCCCCCAAAAATCCTAAACTTGGGATGGTCCAAAGGGGATTTTTGGGGTCACCAGGACCCTCCGAGAACCTCCATGGATTTTGGGGTCACCATGGATGGTCCCTATGGGATTTTGGGGTCACCTTGACCCTCCAAGAACCTCCATGGATTTTGGGGTCACCATGGATGGTCCATAGGGGACTTTTTGGGGTCCCCAAAACCCCTCCCTGTGGATTTTTGGGGTGTCCCCATCTCCTGGAGAAGCTCCACGTGGATTTTGGGGTCACCATGGATGGTCCAAAGGGGATTTTTGGGGTGTCCCCACCTCCTGGAGAAGCTCCACGTGGACTTTGGGGTCACCATGGATGGTCCCTATGGGATTTTTGGGGTCACCAGGACCCTCCGAGAACCTCCATGGACTTTGGGGTCACCATGGATGGTCCATAGGGGATTTTTGGGGTCCCCCAGACCCCTCCCTGTGGATTTTTGGGGTGTCTCAAATTCCTGGAGAAGCTCCACGTGGATTTTGGGGTCACCATGGATGGTCCCTATGGGATTTTGGGGTCACCATGGATGGTCCCTAAGGGATTTTGGGGTCACCATGACCCTCTGAGAACCTCCATGGACTTTGGGGTCACCATGGATGGTCCCTACAGGATTTTTGGGGTCCCCCACACCCCTCCCATGGATTTTTGCGGTGTCCCCACCTCCTGGAGAAGCTTCCCATGGATTTTGGGGTCACCATGGATGGTCCCTATGGGATTTTGGGGTCACCTTGACCCTCCAAGAACCTCCATGGACTTTGGGGTCACCATGGATGGTCCCTACAGGATTTTTGGGGTCCCCCACCCCCTCCCTGTGGATTTTTGGGGTGTCCCCATCTCCTGGAGAAGCTCCACGTGGATTTTGGGGTCACCAGGACCCTCCAAGAACCTCCATGGACTTTGGGGTCACCATGGATGGTCCCTATGGGATTTTTGGGGTCACCTTGACCCTCCAAGAACCTCCATGGATTTTGGGGTCACCATGGATGGTCCAAAGGGGATTTTTGGGGTCCCCCAGGTCTCTCCCCATGGATTTTTGGGGTGTCTCAAAGTCCTGGAGAAGCTCCACGTGGATTTTGGGGTCACCAGGACCCTCCAAGAACCTCCATGGACTTTGGGGTCACCATGGATGGTCCATAAGGGGATTTTTGGGGTGTCCCCATCTCCTGGAGAAGCTTCCCATGGATTTTGGGGCCACCATGGATGGTCCCTATGGGATTTTGGGGTCACCTTGACCCTCCAAGAACCTCCATGGACTTTGGGGTCACCATGGATGGTCCAAAGGGGATTTTTTGGGGTGTCCCAAAGTCCTGGAGAAGCTCCATGTGGATTTTGGGGTCACCATGACCCTCCAAGAACCTCCATGGACTTTGGGGTCACCACGGATGGTCCCTACAGGATTTTTGGGGTCTCCACCCCCTCCCATGGATTTTTGGGGTGTCCCCACCTCCTGCAGCAGGTCCGCCTGCTCGATGGCCTTGAGGACGCTCTTCTTGGAGGTGTCCTGGATCTCACCACCCATCACGAACTCGTCCAGGATGAAGTAGGCCTTCTCGAAGTTGAAGATGATGTCCAGCTCACACACCTGGCCAGGAGGTCACCGGGCACTTGGGGACACCTCGGGACACCCCCAAATTTGGGGTGGGGCAGGTTATGGGGTGGGGGTGGGGACAGGGGACGTTGGGTGGCTCCTGGTGGCACTTGGGGTCCTCATGGAGAACTTTGGGGTGGCCCTGGTGGCCTTGAGGGGCTCCTGGAGAACTTTGAGGTGGCCCTGGTGGCCTTGAGGGGCTCCTGGAGAACTTTGGGGTGGCCCTGGTGGCCTTGAGGGGCTCCTGGAGAACTTTGGGGTGGCCCTGGTGGCCTTGAGGGGCTCCTGGAGAACTTTGGGGTGGCCCTGGTGGCCTTGAGGGGCTCCTGGAGAACTTTGGGGTGGCCCTGGTGGCCTTGAGGGGCTCCTGGAGAACTTTGGGGTGACCCTGGTGGCCCTGGGGTCTTCATAGAGAACTTTGGGGTGGCCCTGGTGGCCCTGGGGTCTTCATAGAGAACTTTGGGGTGGTCCTGGTGGATTCCTGGTGCCCTTTGTGGTCCTTGGGGTCTCTCTGGAGAACTTTGGGGTGGCCCTGATGGCCTTGAGGGACTCTTGGTGGCACTTGGGGTCTTCCTGGAGAACTTTGGGGTGCCCTTGGCGGTCCTGGGGTTCTCCTGGTGGCCCCTGGGGGAACACCCAGGTGGGTTCTGGTGGCCCTGGTGACCCTGTGATGACCTTGGGGTGTCCCAGGTGACCTTGGGACGCTCCTGGTGATCCTGGGGTGACCCTGAGATGTTTCTGGTGACTCCAGGATGTCCCTGAGGTGTTCCTGATGACCCTGAGATGTTTCTGGTGACTCCAGGGTGTCCCTGATGACCCTGAGATGTTTCTGGTGACCTTGTGGTGAGCCCAGGATGTCCCTGAGGTGTCCCTGATGACCCTGAGATGTTACTGGTGACCCTGTGGTGACCCTGAGATGTTTCTGGTGACTCCAGGGTGTCCCTGAGGTGTCCCTGATGACCCTGAGATGTTACTGGTGACCCTGTAGTGACCCCAGGATGTCTCCAGGGTGTCCCTGATGACCCTGAGATGTTTCTGGTGACCCTGAGATGTTTCTGGTGACCCTGAGATGTTTCTGGTGACCCTGTGGTGACCCTGAGATGTTTCTGGTGACCCTGAGATGTTTCTGGTGACCCTGTGGTGACCCTGAGATGTTTCTGGTGACCCTGAGATGTTTCTGGTGGCCCCGGGATGTCCCCAGGGTGTCCCCCTGGGCCGTGTCCCCACTCACGCTGCCGAAGTACTTGTCCAGCAGCTCCACGTAGCGGTGGATGAGCTCCAGCGTGATCAGCTCGTTGTCCTGGCCCTCGATGGCGCAGCAGAAGTAGAGGCTGGCGTACCTGGGGGGACAACATCGGGGTGGGGATGTCCTCTGGGCCACCAAAACCCACCGGGGCGCCGGGACGTGGCCCCAAGGAGACCCCAGATGGCACCATGGTCAACCCAACCATGGTCAACCCATCATGGTCAACGCATCATGGTCAACCCATCATGGTCAACCCATCATGGTCAACTCATCATGGTCAATCCATCATGGTCAACCCAACCATGGTCAACCCATCGTGGTCAGTCCAACCATGGTCAACCCATCATGGTCAACCCATCATGGTCAACCCATCATGGTCAACCCATCATGGTCAGTCCAACCATGGTCAACCCAACCATGGTCAACCCATCATGGTCAGTCCAACCATGGTGAGTCCAGCATGGTCAACCCAACCATGGTCAACCCATCGTGGTCAGTCCAACCATGGTCAACCCAATCATGGTCAACCCATCATGGTCAATCCAACCATGGTCAATCCAACCACGATGAGTCCAGCATGGTCAACCCAACCATGGTCAACCCATCATGGTCAACCTATCATGGTCAACCCAACCATGGTCAATCCAACCATGGTCAACCCAATCATGGTCAACCAAATCGTGGTCAACCCATCATGGTCAATCCAACCATGGTCAACCCAATCATGGTCAACCCAATGTGGTCAACCCAATCATGGTCAACCAAATCGTGGTCAACCCATCGTGGCCAATCCAACCATGGTCAGTCCAACCATGGTCAACCCAACCATGGTCAATCCAACCATGGCCAACCCAACCATGGTCAACCCATCGTGGTCAATCCAACCATGATGAGTCCAGCATGGTCAACCCAACCATGGTCAACCCAACCGTGGTCAACCAAATCGTGGTCAACCCAACCATGGTCAACCCATCATGGTCAACCTAATCATGGTCAGTCCAACCATGGTCAACCCAACCAGGGTCAACCCATCATGGTCAATCCAACCATGGTCAACGCAACCATGGTGAGTCCAGCATGGTCAACCCAATCATGGTCAACCCAACCATGGTCAACCCAACCATGGTCAATCCAACCATGGTCAACCCATCATGGTCAACCCAACCATGGTCAATCCAACCATGATGAGTCCAGCATGGTCAACCCAACCATGGTCAACCCAATCATGGTCAACCCAACCATGGTCAACCCATCGTGGTCAGTCCAACCATGGTCAGTCCAAGCATGGTCAACCCATCATTGTCAACTTGACCATGGTCAACCCATCATTGTCAAGCCAATTATGGTCAACCCAACCATGGTCAACTCATCACGGTCAACTTGACCATGGTCAACCCATTCTTGGTCACCTCATGACAGTGAGGACATCATGGTCCACCTGATCATGTTCAACCCATCCTGGTCAACCCAACCATGGTCAACCTATCTTGGTCAGTCCAAGCATGGTCAACCCATGATGGTCAACCCAACTGTGGTCAACTCATGATGGTCAACCCAACCATGGTCAACCCATCATGGTCCACCTGATTATGGTCAACCCAACTGTGGTCAACCCAACCATGGACAACCCATGATGGCCAACCCAACTGTGGTCAACCCAACTGTGGTCAACTCATGATGGTCAACCCATCATGGTCCACCTGATCATGGTCAACCCAACTGTGGTCAACTCATGATGGTCAACCCAACCATGGACAACCCATGATGGTCAACCCAACTGTGGTCAACCCAACCATGGTCAACCCATGATGGCCAACCCAACTGTGGTCAACCCATCATGGTCCACCTGATCATGGTCCACCTGATCATGGTCAACCCAACCATGGTCAACCAAACCATGGACAACCCAATGTGGTCAACCCAACTGTGGTCAACCAAACCATGGACAACCCAATGTGGTCAATCCAACTGTGGTTAACCAAACCATGGACAACCCAATGTGGTCAACCCAACTGTGGTCAACTCATGATGGTCAACCCAACCATGGTCAACCCATCATGGTCCACCTGATCATGGTAAACCCAACTGTGGTCAACCAAACCATGGACAACCCAACGTGGTCAACCCATCATGGTCAACTCATCATGGTCCACCTGATCATGGTCCACCTGATCATGGTCAACCCAACTGTGGTTAACCAAACCATGGACAACCCAATGTGGTCAACCCAACTGTGGTCAACCAAACCATGGACAACCCAATGTGGTCAATCCAACTGTGGTCAACTCATGATGGTCAACCCATGATGGTCAACCCACCATGGTCAACTCATCATGGTCCACCCGATCAAGGTCAACCCATCATGGTCAACCCATCATGGTCCACCTGATCAAGGTCAACCCAAGCATGGTCAACCCATGATGGTCAAGTCAACTGTGGTCAACTCATGATGGTGAACCCATCATGGTCCACCTGATCATGGTCAACCCAACTGTGGTCAACCAAACCACGGACAACCCAATGTGGTCAATCCAAGCATGGTCAACCCATCATGGTCCACCTGATCATGGTCCACCTGATCAAGGTCAACCCATGATGGTCAACCCATCATGGTCAACCCAACTGTGGTCAACCCAACCATGGTCAACCCAATGTGGTCAATCCAACCGTGGTCAACTCATGATGGTCAACCCAACCATGGTCAACCCATCATGGTCCACCTGATCATGGTCAACCCAACTGTGGTCAACCCAACCATGGACAACCCATGATGGCCAACCCAACTGTGGTCAACCCATGATGGTCAACCCATCATGGTCCACCTGATCATGGTCAACCCAACCATGGTCAACCAAACCATGGACAACCCAATGTGGTCAACCCAACTGTGGTGAACTCATGATGGTCAACCCAACCATGGTCAACCCATCATGGTCAACTCATCATGGTCCACCTGATCATGGTCCACCTGATCATGGTCAACCCAACTGTGGTCAACCAAACCATGGACAACCCAATGTGGTCAATCCAACTGTGGTCAACTCATGATGGTAAACCCATGATGGTCAACCCACCATGGTCAACTCATCATGGTCCACCTGATCAAGGTCAACCCAACCATGGTCAACCAAACCATGGACAACCCAATGTGGTCAACCCAACCATGGTCAACCCATCATGGTCCACCTGATCATGGTCAACCCAACTGTGGTCAACCAAACCATGGACAACCCAATGTGGTCAATCCAAGCATGGTCAACCCATGATGGTCAACCCAACCATGGTCAACCCATCATGGTCAACCCATCATGGTCCACCTGATCAAGGTCAACCCAAGCATGGTCAACCCAACCATGGTCAAGTCAACTGTGGTCAACCCAACTGTGGTCAACCAAACCATGGTCAACCCATCATGGTCAACCCATCATGGTCCACCTGATCAAGGTCAACCCAAGCATGGTCAAGTCAACTGTGGTCAACTCATGATGGTCAACCCATGATGGTCAACCCATGATGGTCAACCCACCATGGTCAACCCATCATGGTCCACCTGATCATGGTAAACCCAACTGTGGTCAACCAAACCATGGACAACCCATCATGGTCAACTCATCATGGTCCACCTGATCATGGTCCACCTGATCATGGTCCACCTGATCATGGTCAACCCAACCACGGGACGGTTTGGGGGGGACAAACCTGAGGTGGGAGGTCCCCTGGATCACCAAAGTCCACCTGAGGAGAAGCTTTTTTGAGGGAAAAAGTGGGAATTTGGGGTTTTATGGAAAAAGTGGATTTTTTGGGGAAAATGTGAATTTTTGAGCAGAAAAGGTGAATTTTGGGCAGAAAAGGTGAATTTTTTGGGGAAAAGGTGAATTTTTGGGGGAAAAGGTGAATTTTTGGGCAGAAAAGGTGGAATTTTGGGCAGAAAAGGTGGAATTTTGGGGGAAATGTGGATTTTTAGGGGAAAAAATGGATTTTTTGGGGGGAAAATGGATTTTTTAGGGAAAAAAAGAGACTTTTGGAGAGGAAAACGTGGATTTTTCTGGGGAAAATTGGGTGTTTATTATGGAAAAATATTTTTTATGGGGAAAGAAGAAATTTTTGGGGGAGAAGTCGCTTTTTTGGGGAAAAAGTTGGTATTTTTTAGGGGTAAAAAGGCATTTTTTGGGGCAATTTTTTGTGGGGGGGAAAAGGAAATTTTGGGAGGGAAAAGTCACATTTTTGAGGGATAAATGCATTTTTTGGGAGGAAAAAACACATTTTCTGTGGGGAGGAAAATACATTTTTAGGGGAAAAATACATTTTTAAGAGGCAAAAAGGCATTTCTGGAGGGGAAAGGTGAATTTTTTCAGGAAAAAGCCACTTTTTGGGGGAAAAAAACCACATTTTTTTGAGAATGAGATCATTTTTTGAGGGAAATATAAAAAATTTTGTGAAAAAAATAATTACTTTGGAGGCCAATCCTTTTCTCTAATCCCTAAACCCCTTTTAAATTGGTGCAAAACTCATTTTTTTGGTTGGAAAAATGGATTTTTTTGGTGGGAAATCACCTTTTTTTAAATTTTTTTCCTCTTTTTTTTATTTTTAAGGGAGGAAAACTCAATTTTTAGAATTTTTTGGGATGGGTTTTACCTTTTGTAGACCACTTTGAGGTCCCTCCACTCCAGGAAACTGCACATTTTGGGTTTCCTGGCCAGCACCACCTGCATCAGCTCCCGCACCATTTTCTTCTTGTCCTTGTCGGCCGTGGCCAGGTACCACTTCTGCAGCCTCAGTTTCCCTTGGCGGCTGAACAGCAGCATGAACCGCATCTGGGGGGGGCTGGGGGGTCACTGGGAGCACTGGGAGCACTGGGAGGGGATTTGGGGGGGATTTGGGGGGATTTGGGGGAATTTTGGGGGGATTTGGGGGAATTTTGGGGGGATTTGGGGGGATTTGGGGGGGATTTGGGGGAATTTTGGGGGGATTTGGGGAAATTTTGGGGGGATTTGGGGAGGATTTGGGGGGATTTTGGAGATTTTGGGGGCATTTTGAGAGGGTTTGGGGGGATTTTGGAGATTTTGGGGATATTGGGGAGATTTGGGGGGGATTTGGGGGGATTCTGGGGGGATTTGAGAGAGTTTTGGGGGGATTTGGGGGAATTTTGGGAGCATTTGGGGGTGTTTGGGGGAATTTTGGGGGGATTTGGGGGAATTTTGGGGGGATTTTGAGAGGGTTTGGGGGGGATTTTGGAGATTTTGGGGATATTGGGGGGATTTGGGGGGGATTTGGGGGGATTTTGGGGAGGATTTGGGGGGATTTGGGAGAATTTTGGGGGGATTTGGGGGAATTTTGGGGGGATTTGGGGGAATTTTGGGGGGATTTGGGGAGGATTTGGGGAGGATTTGGGGGATTTGGGGGGGATTTGGGGGAATTTGGGGAAATTTTGGGAGGATTTGGGGGAATTTTGGGGGGATTTGGGGGAATTTTGGGGGGATTTGGGGGAGTTTTGGGGGGATTTGGGGAGGATTTGGGGGAATTTTGGGGGGATTTGGGGGAATTTTGGGGGCATTTTGAGAGGGTTTGGGGGGGATTTTGGAGATTTTGGGGATATTGGGGGGATTTTGTGGGGGATTTGGGGGGATTTGGGGAGATTTGGGGAGGAGTTCGGGGGATTTGGGGGGAATTTTGGGAAATTTTGGGGGAATTTAGGGAGCATTTGGGGGTGTTTGGGGGAATTTTGGGGGGATTTGGGGGAATTTTGGGGGGATTTGGGGGAGTTTTGGGGGGATTTTGGAGATTTTTGGGATATTGAGAGGTTTTGGGGGGATTTGGGGAGTTTTTGGGGGGATTTGAGGGAGTTTTGGGGGGTTTTGGGGCCCGGGGAGGGGTTGGGAGTGGGGGGCTCTGCAGCCTCAGTTTCCCTTGGTGGCTGAACAGCAGCATGAACCGCATCTGGGGGGGGCTGGGGGGTCACTGGGAGCACTGGGAGCACTGGGAGGGGATTTGGGGGGGATTTGGGGGGATTTGGGGAGGATTTGGGGGGATTTGAGAGAGTTTTGGGGGGATTTGGGGAGGATTTGGGGGGATTTGGGGGAATTTTGGGGGGATTTTGAGAGGGTTTGGGGGGGATTTTGGAGATTTTGGGGATATTGGGGGGATTTGGGGGGGATTTGGGGGGATTCTGGGGGGATTTGAGAGAGTTTTGGGGGGATTTGGGGAGAATTTTGGGAAGTTTGGGGAGATTGGGGGGGGTTTTAGGGAAGGTTTTTGGGATTTTGGGGGGATTTGGGTGGATCTTGGGGAGTTTGGGGAGATTGGGGTGGTTTGGGAGGAGTTTGGGGGAGTTTTTGGAGAGACTTGGGGGAGTTTTGGGGTCTGGATTTTGGGGTCTGGGGGTGGATTTTGGGGGGATTTTGGGGTCTGGGGATGGATTTTGGGGGGATTTTGGGGGTCTGGGGATGGATTTTGGGGGTCTGGGGTTGGATTTTGGGGGATTTTTTGAGGTCTGGGGATGGATTTGGGGGGGATTTTGGGGTCTGGGGATGGATTTGGGGGGGATTTTGGGGTCTGGGGATGGATTTGGGGGGGATTTTGGAAGGATTTTGGGGGATTTTGGGGTCTGGGGATGGATTTGGGGGGGATTTTGGGGTCTGGGGATGGATTTGGGGGGGATTTTGGGGTCTGGGGATGGATTTTGGGGGATTTTGGGGGATTTTGGGGTCTGGGGATGGATTTTGGGGGATTTTGGAAGGATTTTGGGGGATTTTGGGGTCTGGGGATGGATTTGGGGGGGATTTTGGGGGTCTGGGGATGGATTTTGGGGGGATTTGGGGGGATTTTGGGGTCTGGGGATGGATTTGGGGGGGATTTTGGGGTCTGGGGATGGATTTGGGGGGGATTTTGGGGTCTGGGGATGGATTTTGGGGGTCTGGGGATGGATTTTGGGGGATTTTGGGGTCTGGGGATGGATTAGGAGGGATTTTGGGGGATTTTGGGGTCTGGGGATGGATTTTGGGGGGATTTGGGGGTCTGGGGATGGATTTTGGGGGATTTTGGGGTCTGGGGATGGATTAGGAGGGATTTTGGGGGATTTTGGGGTCTGGGGATGGATTTTGGGGGGATTTGGGGGTCTGGGGATGGATTTTGGGGGATTTTGGGGGATTTTGGGGTCTGGGGATGGATTTGGGGGGGATTTTGGGGTCTGGGGATGGATTTTGGGGGATTTTGGGGGGATTTTGGGGTCTGGGGATGGATTTTGGGGGGATTTTGGGGGATTTTGGGGGATTTTGGGGTCTGGGGATGGATTTTGGGGGATTTTGGGGGATTTTGGGGGGATTTTGGGGTTGGGGACACGGTAAGGGGGGGGTCCCGTGGGGGTGGGGGAGGGGTCTGGGGTCTCATTTGGGATCCGGGGGGATTTTGGGGGGGGGTGGGGGAGGGGTCTGGAGAGTCACGTGGTGCCGGGGTGGGGGAGGGGAGCGAGCGGTCACGTGGGCACCGATCCCGGGAGGGGGGAGGGGGCTCCGTCCCCGCTGGGATCCCGAGGTCACGTGGTCAGAGGTCAAAGGTCACCCCCCCAGGTCACGACCACCCCCCCCCATTTCCCGCACCACGTGACTGCCCCTCCCCACCACGTGACTCCCGCCCCCGCCGCGCCCCCCGCTCACCATAGCGCCGTGTCCCGCGGGCGGGGCCGCGGGCGGGGCCGCGGGCGGGGGTCGGGGGTCCGGGGGGGGTCGGGGAGGGGGTCCCGGAGGGGTCCCGGGGGTCGGGGGGGGTCGGACGGGGCCGCTCCGCGCCTCCGGCAGCGCCGCGCCGGGCCCGCCGCTTCCGGGTGTGACGTCACCGCGCATGCGCCGGCGCGCCCGGGGCGCGGCCTGTCGCCGTGGCAACGGGAGAAAGGGGCGTGGCCTAGGGGCGAGGAAACGGGGCGGGGCTTCCCGCCAAAGGGGCGGGGTTTCCATAGCAACGGGGAGGGGGCGGGGCCTGTCGCCATGGGAACCGGGGCGCGCTTCCCGCCAGGGGGCGGCTGTTGCCGTGGTAACGAGGAGGGGGCGTGGCCAATGGCAGTGGGCGGGGCTGTTGCCTTGGCAACGCGGCGTGGCCGGGTAACGGTTGCTATGGGGGGTTGCCATGGTAACGGAGGGCAGAGTTGGGGGGAGGGGGAATTTGGGATCCTTCAGGGGGGATTTGGGGTGAAAAATGGGAATTTGGGGTGCTGGGGTTGAAACAGCGCATTGGGACATGGTGGTGACCCCGACCCCAGGACAGGAGTGACCCCGGAGTGACCCCAGAGTGACCCCGAGCCCAGGACAGGAGTGACCCCAGAGTGACCCCAGAGTGGCCCCAAAGTGACCCCAGACTGACCCCAGACTGACCCCAGACTGACCCCGAACCCAGGACAGGAGTGACCCCGGAGTGACCCCGGAGTGACCCCGGAGTGACCCCAGGACAGGAGTGACCCCGAGCTCAGGACAGGAGTGACCCCGGAGTGACCCTGAGTGACCCCAGAGTGACCCCGGAGTGACCCCAGAGTGACCCCACAGTGACCCCGGAGTGACCCCAGAGTGACCCCAGGACAGGAGTGACCCCAGAGTGACCCCAGAGTGACCCCAGAGTGACCCCAGGACAGGAGTGACCCCAGAGTGACCCCAAAGTGACCCCAGAGTGACCCCAGAGTGACCCCAGTTTGGGCTGATCCCAGTTTGGGGTGGTCCCAGTTTGGGGGGACCCCTGTGCCCCACATCCCGATGGGAACACACCTGGACGTGTCCTGAGACACACCTGGACATGCTCTGGGACACACCTGGACATGCCCCAGGACACACCTGGACATGTCCAGGACACACCTGGACATTCCCACCGGACACACCTGGACGTGTCCTGCACACACCTGGACATGTCCTGGACACACCCTGGGACACACCTGGACGTGCCCTGGGACACACCTGAACATGCCCCAGGACACACCCTGGGACACACCTGGACGTTCCCACCGGACACACCTGGACATGCCCCAGGACTCACCTGGACATGTCCTGGGACACACCTGGACATGCTCTGGGACACACCTGGACATGCCCCAGGACACACCTGGACATGTCCTGGACACACCTGGACATTCCCACCAGACACACCTGGACATGTCCTCAGACACACCTGGACATGCCCCAGGACACACCTGGACGTGCCCTGGGACACACCTGGACATTCCCACCAGACACACCTGGACATGTCCTGGACACACCTGGATGTTCCCACCGGACACACCTGGACATGCTCTGGGACACACCTGGACATGTCCTGGGACACACCTGGACATGTCCTGGACACACCTGGACGTTCCCACTGGACACACCTGGACATTCCCACCAGACACACCTGGACATGTCCTGGGACACACCTGGACATTCCCACCGGACACACCTGGACATGTCCTCAGACACACCTGGACATGCTCTGGGACACACCTGGACATGCCCCAGGACACACCTGGACGTGCCCTGGGACACACCCTGGGACACACCTGGACGTTCCCACCGGACACTCCTGGACGTTCCCACTGGACACACCTGGACTTGTCCCAGGACACACCTGGATGTACCCTCAGACACACCTGGACATGCCCCAGGACTCACCTGGACATGTCCTGGGACACACCTGGACACATCCTGGGACACACCTGGACATGTCCTGGGACACACCTGGACACATCCTGGGACACACCTGGACATGCCCTCAGACACACCTGGACATTCCCACCGGACACACCTGGACATGCCCCAGGACACACCCTGGGACACACCTGGATGTTCCCACCAGACACACCTGGACGTTCCCACTGGACACACCTGGACATGTCCTCAGACACACCTGGACATGTCCTGGGACACACCTGGACGTTCCCACTGGACACACCTGGACATGTCCTCAGACACACCTGGACATGCCCCAGGACACACCCTGGGACACACCTGGACGTGTCCTGAGATACACCTGGACATGTCCTCAGACACACCTGGACGTGTCCTGGACACACCTGGACATGTCCTGGGACACACCTGGACATACTCTGGGACACACCTGGACATGTCCTGGACACGCCTGGACATACTCTGGGACACACCTGGACATGTCCTGGACACGCCTGGACATGTCCTGGACACACCTGGACATTCCCACTGGACACACCTGGACATGTCCTGGACACACCTGGACATGTCCTCAGACACACCTGGACATTCCCACCAGACATACCTGGACGTGTCCTGGACACACCTGGACATGCTCCGGGACACACCTGGACATGTCCTCAGACACACCTGGACATGCCCCAGGACACACCTGGACATGCCCCAGGACACACCTGGACATGTCCTGGACACACCTGGACATTCCCACCGGGCACACCTGGACATGTCCTGGGACACACCTGGACATGTCCTGGACACACCTGGACACGCCCCAGGACACACCTGGACATTCCCACCGGACACACCTGGACACATCCTGGGACACACCTGGACATGTCCTGGGACACACCCTGGGACACACCTGGACGTTCCCACCAGACACACCTGGACATGTCCTCAGACACACCTGGACATGCCCCAGGACACACCTGGACTTGTCCTGGGACACACCTGGACATGCTCTGGGACACATCTGAACATGCCCCAGGACACACCTGGACATTCCCACCGGACACACCTGGACATGTCCTGGACACACCTGGACATTCCCACCGGACACACCTGGACATGTTCTGGGACACACCTGGACATGTCCTGGGACACACCTGGACATTCCCACCAGACACACCTGGACATGTCCTGGGACACACCTGGACATTCCTACCGGACACACCTGGATATGCCCCAGGACTCACCTGGACATGCTCTGGGACACACCTGGACATGCCCCAGGACACACCTGGATGTACCCTCGGACACACCTGGACATTCCCACCGGACACACCTGGACATGCCCTGGACACACCTGGACATGTCCTGGACACACCTGGACATACTCTGGGACACACCTGGACGTGTCCTGGACACGCCTGGACATGTCCTGGACACACCTGGA
Source organism: Poecile montanus (assembly GCA_038429875.1). Taxonomy (NCBI): domain Eukaryota; kingdom Metazoa; phylum Chordata; class Aves; order Passeriformes; family Paridae; genus Poecile; species Poecile montanus. The sequence continues at coordinate 937,622 of CM076534.1, forward strand.
CATTCCCACCGGACACACCTGGACCTGTCCTGGACACACCTGGACATGTCCTGGACACACCTGGACATGTTCTGGGACACACCTGGACATGCCCCAGGACACACCTGGACGTGTCCTGGACACACCTGGACATGCTCTGGGACACACCTGAACATGCCCCAGGACACACCTGGACGTGCCCTGGGACACACCTGGACATGCTCTGGGACACACCTGGACATGTCCTGGGACACACCTGGATGTTGCCACCGGACACTCCTGGACGTTCCCACTGGACACACCTGGACATGCCCCAGGACACACCTGGACATTCCCACCGGACACACCTGGACGTACCCTTGGACACACATGGACACGTCCTGGGACACACCTGGACACGTCCTGGGACACACCTGGACATGCCCTGGGACACACCTGAACATGCCCCAGGACACATCCTGGGACACACCTGGACGCTCCCTGAGGAACCTGCTGGAGCTCAGGTGGTGTCACCATGCCGGGAAGGACACCTGGTGTCCCGTGCCACCCCGCGTGCCGGGAGAAGGGCGGAATCCTGGCCGACGGTTCCTCCCACCTCGTTTTATTGTGACCAAAGGTCCCCCCCAGGTGTTTTCTCCGTGTCCTGGATCCCGGGGACGGATCCGGCGCTGTCCCCAGCTCCGGGGCCATGGGGGGATGGTGGCACAGCCGGGTCCTGCTCTGCGTCTGCGTCCTCGTCACCGTCACAGGTGGGAGCTGCTGGCACCGACCCGGCCCTGCTGGCACCGGGACCTCTTAGCCCTGGTGTCACCTCCCCAGCCCTGCTGGCACCGGGACCTCTCCTCAGCCCTGGTGGCACCGGGACCCCTCCCCAGCTCCAGGACCCCTCCCCAACCCTGCTGGCACCGACCCAGCCCTGCTGGCACCGGGACCTCTCCTCAGCCCTGGTGTCACCTCCCCAGCCCTGCTGGCACCTGGACCCCTCCCCAGCCCTGGTGGCACCTGGACCCCTCCCCAGCCCTGGTGTCACCTCCCCAGCCCTGGTGGCACCGGGACCCCTCCTCAGCCCTGGTGTCACCTCCCCAGCCCTGGTGGCACTGGGACCCCTTCCCAGTTCTGGTGTCACCAGGACCTCTCCTCAGCTCTGCTGGCACCGGGACCTCTCCCCAACCCTGGTGGCACCGGGACCTCTCCTCAGCCCTGGTGGCACCTCCCCAGCTCTGGTGGCACTGGGACCTCTCCCCAGCCCTGGTGTCACCTCCCTAACCCTGCTGGCACCGGGACCCCTCCCCAGCCCTGGTGGCACCTGGACCCCTCCCCAGCTCCAGGACCCCTCCCCAACCCTGCTGGCACCGACCCAGCCCTGGTGGCACCTGGACCTCTCCTCAGCTCTGGTGTCACCTCCCCAGCCCTGGTGGCACCGGGACCCCTCCCCAGCCCTGGTGGCACCTGGACCCCTCCTCAGCCCTGGTGGCACCGGGACCCCTCCCCAGCTCCAGGACCCCTCCCCAGCTCCAGGACCCCTCCCCAACCCTGCTGTCACCTCCCCAGCCCTGGTGGCACCGGGACCCCTCCCCAGTTCTGGTGGCACCGGGACCCCTCCCCAGCCCTGGTGTCACCTCCCCAGCCCTGGTGGCACCGGGACCTCTCCCCAGCCCTGGTGTCACTGGGACCTCTCCCCAGTTCTGGTGGCACCGGGACCCTTCCCCAGCTCCAGGACCCCTCCCCAACCCTGGTGGCATCAGGACCCCTCCCCAGCCCTGGTGGAACCTGGACCCCTCCCCAGCCCTGCTGGCACCAGGACCCCTCCCCAGCTCCAGGACCCCTCCTCAGCCCTGCTGGCACCGGGACCTCTCCCCAACCCTGGTGGCACCGGGACCTCTCCTCAGCTCTGGTGTCACCTCGCCAGCCCTGGTGGCACCTGGACCCCTCCCCAGCCCTGGTGGCACCTGGACCCCTCCCCAGCCCTGGTGTCACTGGGACCTCTCCCCAGTTCTGATGTCACTGGGACCCCTCCCCAGCTCCAGGACCCCTCCCCAGCTCTGGTGGCACTGGGACCCCTCCCCAACCCTGCTGTCACCTCCCCAACCCTGCTGGCACCGGGACCCCTCCCCAGTTCTGGTGTCACCAGGACCTCTCCTCAGCCCTGGTGGCACCTCCCCAGCCCTGGTGTCACTGGGACCTCTCCCCAGTTCTGGTGGCACCGGGACCCCTCCCCAGCTCCAGGACCCCTCCCCAGCCCTGGTGGCATCAGGACCCTTCCCCAGCCCTGGTGGCACCTGGACCCCTCCCCAGATCTGGTGGCACCGGGACCTCTCCTCAGCTCCAGGACCCCTCCCCAGCCCTGGTGTCACCTCCCCAGCCCTGGTGGCACCTGGACCCCTCCCCAGATCTGGTGGCACCGGGACCTCTCCTCAGCTCCAGGACCCCTCCCCAACCCTGCTGGCACCTCCCCAACCCTGGTGTCACCAGGATCTCTCCCCAACTCTGCTGGCACCAGGACCTCTCCTCAGTTCTGGTGGCACCGGGACCCCTCCCCAGCCCTGGTGGCACCAGAATGTCGTGGATGGGGTTCTTTGGACGTCCTGGGGTCTCTTGTGGGGTCCAGGATCTTTGTTTGGGGGTCCAGAGATCTTTGTTTGGAGGTCCAGGGGTCTTTGTTTGGGGGTCTGGGATCTTTGTTTGGAGGTCCAGGGGTCTTTGTTTGGGGGTCCAGGATCTTTGTTTGGAGGTCCAGGATCTTTGTTTGGGGTGTTTGGGGGTCCAGGATCTTTGTTTGGAGGTCCAGGGGTCTTTGTTTGGGGGTCCAGGATCTTTGTTTGGGGGTCCAGGATCTTTGTTTGGAGGTCCAGGGGTCTTTGTTTGGGGGTCCGGGGGTCTTTGGGGCCCAGCTGGGGGCCTGGAGGGTCTTTGGGAGTCTTGGTGGCATTTTTGGAGAGCCAAGGTTGGGTTTTGGAGGGATGTGGTGGGTGGGGATGGTTTTGGAGACCTGGAGATCTTTGGAGGGGGCTCCAGAGACCTTGGGGGGGGGTCAGGGTCTTTGTTTGGGGGTCCAGGGGGTTTTTGAGGGGGCTCTGTGGGTTTTTGGGGTGGATCCGTGAGTCTTTGGGGGGATCTGGAGGGTCTGGGGAGTCTTGGGGTCATCTTTGGAGAACCAAGGATGGGTTTTTGGGGGGACGTTGGTCTGAGGTGGGTGAGGGTCTTTGGGGGTCCGGGGGTCTTTGGGGGTCCGGGGGTCTTTGGGGGTCTGGGGGTTCAATGGATTTTTGGGGTCTCAGGTCTTTGGGATCCCTCTGGGGGGTCTCGGGACCCACCCAGGAATCCTTGGGACATCTTTGGGGCACCTTTGAAGAACCAGGGTTGGGTTCTTGGGGGGGTTTGTTGGTCAGGGGTGGGTGAGGGTCTTTGGGGGTCCTGGGGTCTTTGTGGGGGGGTCCCAGGGGTCTTTTGAGGGGGCTCTGTGGGTTTTTGGGGTGGGTCTGTGAGTCTTTGGGACCCAGTCTTGAGGGTCTGGAGAGTCCTGGGGTCATCTTTGGAGAACCAAGGATGGGTTTTGGGGGGGACATTGGTCTGTGGTGGGTGAGGGTCTTTGGGGGTCTGGGAGTCTTCGGGGGTCCTGGGGTCTTTGGGGAGGTCCAGGGGTCTTTGTTTGGGGGTCCAGGGGGTCTTTTGAGGGGGCTCTGTGGGTTTTTGGGGTGGATCCATGGATCTTTGGGGGGATCTGGAGGGTCTGGGGAGCCCTGGGGTCATCTTTGGAGAACCAAGGATGGGTTTTGGGGGGACATTGGTCTGAGGTGGGTGAGGGTCTTTGGGGGTCCGGGGGTCTTCGGGGGTCCTGGAGTCTTTGGGGAGGTCCAGGGGTCTTTGGTGGGTCTCAGGGGTCTTTTGAGGGGGGTCTGTGGGTTTTTGGGGTGGATCCGTGAGTCTTTGGGGGGATCTGGAGGGTCTGGGGAGTCTTGGGGGCATCTTTGGAGAACCAAGGATGGGTTTTGGGGGGACGTTGGCAGGTGGTGGGTGAGGGTCTTTGGGGGTCCGGGAGTCTTCGGGGGTCCTGGGGTCTTTGGGGGTCCAGGGGTCTTTGGGGGGGTCTCAGGGGTCTTTTGAAGGGGGTCTGTGGGTTTTTGGGGTGGATCCATGAGTCTTTGGGACCCAGTCTTGAGGGTCTGGAGAGTCCTGGGGTCATCTTTGGAGAACCAAGGATGGGTTTTGGGGGGGACGTTGGTCTGTGGTGGGTGAGGGTCTTTGGGGGTCCTGGGGTCTTTGGGGTGGACCCAGGGGTCTTTGGGGGGGGGTTCAATGGATTTTTGGGGTCTCAGGTCTTTGGGATCCCTCTGGGGGGGTCTCGGGACCCACCCAGGAATCCTTGGGGCATCTTTGGGGCACCTTTGAAGAACCAGGGTTGGGTTCTTGGGGGGGTTTGTTGGTCAGGGGTGGGTGAGGGTCTTTGGGGGTCCAGGGGTGTTTGAGGTGGGGTTGGTGGATCTTTGGGTTCACGAGGTTCTGGGGTCCGACCAGGGGTGTTGAGACCCAGCAGGGGGGCTTGGGGATCCTTGGGGAACGTTTGGAGATCCAAGGTGGGGTTTGGGAGGTGCTGGTCTCCTGTGGGTGGGGGTCCCTGAGGGGCTCCAGGTGTCTCTCTCCAGGTGTCCTTGGGGCTCCGCAGGCTTTGGTGGCCAAAGGGATTTGGGAGAGGTCGCTGAGGTCGGCCAGGGCAGGTCCTTCACCTGCAGGAGATGGTGGAATGTCCACTCCCAGGGCGTGGCTGTCCTGGGGTGACGTGGCCACCGCTGCTCCAGCAGGGACAACCACGGACGACACCATGGACGGCTCTATTGCATCCCCAACCCTGTCTACGAACGCAGCTGTCACCCCTGAGATGGACACGGCCACCGCACCCATCACCAACCCTCCTGAGATCTTCACCCCATCCACCATCTCCACTGTCACCCCTGACATGGACACGGCCACCGCACCCATCACCAACCCTCCTGAGATCTTCACCCCATCCACCATCTCCACTGTCACCCCCAACATGGACACAGCCACCATCACCAACCCTCCTGAGATCTTCACCCCATCCACCATCTCCACTGTCACCCCCGAGATGGACACGGCCACCATCACCATCACCAACCCTCCTGAGATCTCCAGCCCATCTCCCACCTCGGGTGTCACCCCCAGCATGGACACGGTCACCACACCCATCACCAACCCTCCTGAGATCTCCAGCCCATCTCCCATCTCCACTGTCACCCCCGACATGGACACAGCTACTGCACCCATCACCAACCCTCCTGAGATCTCCACTCCGTCTTCCACCTCAGCTGCCACGCCCGAGATGGACACGGTCACGGCCACCAACCCTCCTGAGATCTTCACCCCATTTTCCACCTCAGCTGTCACCCCCGGGAGGGACACGGCCACCACACCCATCACCAACCCTCCAGAGATCTCCAGCCCATCTCCCATCTCCACTGTCACCCCCAGCATGGACACAGCCACCATCACCATCACCAACCCTCCTGAGATCTCCACTCCATCTCCCACCTCGGATGTCACCCCCGACATGGACACGGCCACTGCCACCAACCCTCCTGAGATCTCCAGCCCATCTTCCACCTCAGATGTTACACCTGACATGGACACGGCCACCACACCCATCACCAACCCTCCTGAGATCTCCACTCCATCTACCATCTCCACTGTCACCCCCGACATGGACACGGTCACCGCCACCAACCCTCCTGAGATCTCCACTCCATCTTCCACCTCAACTGTCACCCCCAGCATGGACACGGCCACTGCCACCAACCTTCCTGAGATCTCCAGCCCATCTCCCATCTCCACTGTCACCCCCAGCATGGACACAGCCACCATCACCATCACCAACCCTCCTGAGATCTCCACTCCATCTCCCACCTCGGATGTCACCCCCGACATGGACACGGCCACTGCCACCAACCCTCCTGAGATCTCCAGCCCATCTTCCAGCTCCACTGTCACCCCCAGCATGGACACGGCCACTGCACCCATCACCAACCCTCCTGAGATCTCCAGCCCATCTCCCATCTCCACTGTCACCCCCGACATGGACACGGTCACCACACCCATCACCAACCCTCCTGAGATCTCCACTCCATCTCCCATCTCCACTGTCACCCCTGACATGGACACGGTCACTGCCACCAACCCTCCTGAGATCTCCACCCCATCTTCCACCTCAACTGTCACCCCCGAGATGGACACGGCCACTGCACCCACCAACTTTCCTGATATCTCCAGCCCATCTTCCACCTCAGCTGCCACCCCTGACATGGACACAGCTACTGCACCCATCACCAACCCTCCTGAGATCTCCACTCCATCTTCCACCTCAGCTGCCACCCCTGACATGGACACGGCCACTGCCACCAACCCTCCTGAGATCTCCAGCCCATCTTCCATCTCCACTGTCACCCCCGACATGGACACAGCTACTGCACCCACCAACCCTACTGAGATCTCCAGCCCATCTTCCACCTCAGCTGCCACCTCCGAGATGGACACGTCCACCACACCCATCACCAACCCTCCTGAGATCTCCGGCCCATCCACCATCTCATCTGTCACCCCTGACATGGACCTGACCACCCCCACCCTGACCATGACCCCCACTCCATCTCCCATCTCCACTGTCACCCCCGACATGGACACGGTCACCACATCCATCACCAACCCTCCTGAGATCTCCACTCCATCTTCCATCTCAACTGTCACCCCTGACATGGACACAGCTACTGCACCCACCAACCTTCCTGAGATCTCCAGCCCATCTTCCACCTCAACTGCCACCCCTGACATGGACACGGTCACCACACCCAACACAAACCCTACTGAGATCTCCACCCCATCTCCCATCTCCACTGTCACTTCCAACACGGACATGGCCACCACCACCCCAACCGTGACCCCCACCCCATCTCCCATCTCCACTGTCACCCCCGACATGGACACGGCCACCACACCCATCACCAACCCTCCTGAGATCTCCAGCCCATCTTCCACCTCAACTGCCACCCCTGAGATGGACACGGCCACTGCACCCACCAACCCTCCTGGGATCTCCACTCCATCTCCCATCTCCACTGTCACCCCCGACATGGACACGGCCACCACACCCATCACCAACCCTACTGAGATCTCCACCCCATCTCCCATCTCCACTGTCACCCCTGACATGGACACAGCTACTGCACCCATCACCAACCCTCCTGAGATCTCCAGCCCATCTTCCACCTCAACTGCCACCCCCGAGATGGACACGGCCACCACACCCATCACGAACCCTACTGAGATCTCCACTCCATCTTCCACCTCGGATGTCACCCCTGACATGGACACGGTCACCACACCCATCACCAACTCAACTGAGATCTCCACCCCATCCACCATCTCAACTGTCACCCCTGACATGGACACGGCCACTGCACCCATCACCAACCCTCCTGAGATCTCCAGCCCATCTTCCACCTCAGCTGCCACCCCCGAGATGGACACGGCCACCACACCCATCACCAACCCTACTGAGATCTCCACCCCATCCACCATCTCAACTGTCACCCCTGACATGGACCTGACCACCCCCACCCTGACCATGACCCCCACTCCATCTCCCATCTCCACTGTCACCCCCGACATGGACACGGTCACCACATCCATCACCAACCCTACTGAGATCTCCAGCCCATCTTCCACCTCGGATGTCACCCCCGACATGGACACGGTCACCACACCCATCACCAACCCTACTGAGATCTCCACCCCATCTCCCGTCTCCACTGTCACCCCCGAGATGGACACAGCTACTGCACCCACCACCAACCCTCCTGAGATCTCCAGCCCATCTTCCCCCTCAGATGTTACACCTGACATGGACACGTCCACAACACCCATCACCAACCCTTCTGAGATCTCCACCTCATCCACCATCTCCACTGTCACCCCCGAGATGGACACAGCTACTGCACCCACCAACCTTCCTGAGATCTCCACTCCATCTCCCATCTCAACTGTCACCCCCGACATGGACACGGTCACAACACCCATCACCAACCCTCCTGAGATCTCCACCCCATCCACCATCTCAACTGTCACCCCTGACATGGACCTGACCACCGCCACCATGACCCCCACTCCATCTCCCATCTCCACTGTCACCCCCGACATGGACACGGTCACCACATCCATCACCAACCCTCCTGAGATCTCCAGCCCATCTCCCATCTCCACTGTCACTCCCGAGATGGACACAGCTACTGCACCCACCAACCCTCCTGAGATCTCCAGCCCTTCTTCCACCTCAGATGTTACACCTGACATGGACACGGCCACCACACCCATCACCAACCCTACTGAGATCTCCACCACATCTCCCACCTCGGATGTTACACCTGACATGGACACGTCCACAACACCCATCACCAACCCTCCTGAGATCTCCACCCCATCCACCATCTCCACTGTCACCCCCGACATGGACACAGCTACTACACCCACCAACCTTCCTGAGATCTCCACTCCATCTTCCACCTCAACTGCCACCCCTGACATGGACACGGTCACCACACCCAACACAAACCCTACTGAGATCTCCACCCCATCTCCCATCTCCACTGTCACTCCCAACACGGACATGGCCACCACCACCCCAACCGTGACCCCCACCCCATCTCCCATCTCCACTGTCACCCCCGACATGGACACAGCTACTGCACCCACCAACCCTCCTGAGTTCTCCAGCCCATCTTCCACCTCAACTGCCACCCCTGACATGGACACGGCCACTGCACCCACCAACCCTCCTGGGATCTCCACTCCATCTCACATCTCCACTGTCACCCCTGACATGGACACGGTCACCACACCCATCACCAACTCAACTGAGATCTCCACCCCATCCACCATCTCAACTGTCACCCCCAATATGGACACAGCTACTGCACCCATCACCAACCCTACTGAGATCTCCAGCCCATCTTCCACCTCAACTGCCACCCCCGAGATGGACACGGCCACCACACCCATCACCAACCCTCCTGAGATCTCCACTCCATCTCCCATCTCCACTGTCACCCCCGACATGGACACGGTCACAACACCCATCACCAACCCTCCTGAGATCTCCACCCCATCCACCATCTCAACTGTCACCCCTGACATGGACCTGACCACCGCCACCCTGACCATGACCCCCACTCCATCTCCCATCTCCACTGTCACCCCCGACATGGACACGGTCACCACATCCATCACCAACCCTCCTGAGATCTCCAGCCCATCTTCCACCTCGGATGTTACACCTGACATGGACACATCCACAACACCCATCACCAACCCTCCTGAGATCTCCACCCCATCTCCCATCTCCACTGTCACCCCTGACATGGACACGGTCACCACACCCATCACCAACCCTACTGAGATCTCCACTCCATCTTCCACCTCGGATGTCACCCCCGACATGGACACAGCTACTGCACCCACCAACCCTACTGAGATCTCCAGCCCATCTTCCACCTCAACTGCCACCCCCGAGATGGACACGGCCACCACACCCATAACCAACCCTACTGAGATCTCCAGCCCATCCACCATCTCATCTGTCACCCCTGACATGGACCTGACCACCCCCACCCTGACCATGACCCCCACTCCATCTCCCATCTCCACTGTCACCCCCGACATGGACACGGTCACCACATCCATCACCAACCCTACTGAGATCTCCACCCCATCTTCCATCTCAACTGTCACCCCCGAGATGGACACAGCCACCGCCACCAACCCTACTGAGATCTCCACTCCATCTTCCAGCTCCACTGTCACCCCTGACATGGACACGGCCACCACACCCATCACCAACCCTTCTGAGATCTCCAGCCCATCTTCCACCTCGGATGTTACACCTGACATGGACACGTCCACAACACCCATCACCAACCCTCCTGAGATCTCCACCCCATCTCCCATCTCCACTGTCACCCCTGACATGGACACAGCTACTACACCCACCAACCTTCCTGAGATCTCCACTCCATCTTCCACCTCAACTGCCACCCCTGACATGGACACGGTCACCACACCCAACACAAACCCTACTGAGATCTCCACCCCATCTCCCATCTCCACTGTCACTTCCAACACGGACATGGCCACCACCAACCCAACCGTGACCCCCACCCCATCTCCCATCTCCACTGTCACCCCCGACATGGACACGGCCACCACACCCATCACCAACCCTCCTGAGATCTCCACCCCATCCACCATCTCAACTGTCACCCCTGACATGGACACAGCTACTGCACCCACCAACCCTACTGAGATCTCCAGGCCATCTTCCACCTCAACTGTCACCCCCGAGATGGACACGGCCACCACACCCATCACCAACCCTCCTGAGATCTCCACCCCATCTACCATCTCAACTGTCACCCCTGACATGGACACGACCACCCCCACCCTGACCATGACCCCCACCCCATCTTCCACCCCAACTGTCCCCACCATCACCACCAGTGCAACCACCAGCGCCATGACAACCACGGTCACGAGTCCAGGTGAGTCTGTCTCCTTGGTGGCCCTCCATAACCACGTCCCTTTTCCTTTACCTGTCCCCAGCTTTCTCCAGGTGTCTCCTGGGGTTCCTCCAGGTGTCACAGCACCTTTGTTCTTGGTTCCCTCTGCCAGGTCAGTGCCAGAACGGTGGCACGTGGGACGGTGGCAAGTGTTTGTGTCCCGAGGGCTTCCAAGGTGACTTCTGCGAGGAGCCCGTCTGCCAAAACGGGGGCACCTGGGACAGCGGCCTCTGCCAGTGCACCCAGAACTTCCGAGGGGACAGGTGCCAGTTCGCCAAGGACATCGTGGAGATCACAGATGGTAGGGGACTGTCCCAAGGTGCCGTGGGGCGGCCACCAGAGCAGGATCTGGGCTGAGGTCACCTTTGAGGGGTCAGCCGGGGGTTGGGACCACTGTGAAGGTCTGACCTGGGATTGGGACCACCATGGAGGGACAGATGTGGGATGGGGACCACCATGGAGGGATCAACCTGGGGACAGGACCACCAAGGAGGAACCAACTTGGGGATGGGGCCACCATGGAGGGGCTGACCCTGGGATGAGGTTGGGTCACCACAGAGGAACCAACCAAGAAACGGGGTCACCTTGGGGAGAGTGACCTGGGATTGGGGTCTCCATGGAGGGACCCCCTGGCCACAGTTCACCAGCGGTGGGATGGGGACAGCCAGGTCTCTTCCTCATGGTTGTCCTCTGCTAGAGCCCATGATGATGAACGCGACGGTGGAGATGAAGACCAAAATCTTCAACAGGAATTTGACTGATGAACTCAAAGATCCGTCCTCAGATGCTTACAAGGACTTTGAGAAAATGTTCCAGGAGAAGGTCAGGACTCCGCAACGCCAGGGGTGGCCCTGGGGACAGTCCCTTGAGGGGGATGTGGGCCGTGGTGGGGACCTGGCTCTTCCCTGGCTTCTCTTTGTCTTCCAGATGTTGAAGATCTATGGGCACATTAAGGACTACCAAGGTGTGGTCATCAAAAACCTGAGGTGAGTCTCCACCGGTGGCCAGGTGGGGTCCTGACCCTCTCCAGGGCTCCGGTGGGGTGGTTTGGGGTGAAGGGACCCATGGGGGTCAGTTTGAGGTGATTCCCCTCAAGTTTGGAGCATCTGCGTCTCTCCAAGCCATGGAGCTCCTCCATGGACATGTCCAGCCCCGTGTCACCGTGGTGTCACCGTGGTGTCCCTCCACACTGGGGATCCCAAACTGGTCCCAGTTTGGTCCAGAGCCGAGCTCTGCCCCTTCTCCTCACAGCTCGGGCAGCGTTGTGGTGGACTATGACGTCCTCCTGAAGGTCCCCGCCAGCTCCAGGGTCAACGACACGCTGAAGAACATCTCCAAGGACTTCGTCACTGCCTTCCAAAACTACACCGACTGCGATGAGACCTGCATAGGGGACAAATGTGAGTGAGCCCGGGGGTCATCCCACCACCGTGACCACCGTGACCACCGTGACCACCGTGACCACCATGACCATTCCCATCAGGTGCTTGGACCAGCACCGGCTCCTCACTGGGGGCTGCTGGCCTTGGGGTGGCCCACCAGCATCTCCTCTCTCCACGCCAGGTGCTTTCTGCTTCAACGCCACCGATGTCCTCAACTACAGGGCGGACCCATTGGAAGAAGGTAAGAGAAGCCCACGGGGGGGTTTGGGTGTGTCCCACCCTCCGGAGCACCCCAAAACCTGAGCTCTGTGTCCCCACCCTCAGGTCTGTGTGACGCCTACATCCAGGAGGGCTTCCAAACCTTCTACAGACCATCCCTGACGGACACCGGCGTCGTCTGCGTCACCCCCTGCGACGCGCGCCACGCCCGCCCCCTGCCCTGCGTCCACGGCAGCTGCTCCGTCAGCCGGGCGGGGCCGCGGTGCCAGTAAGGAGCCGGTCCCCAAAAATGGGTCTCACCATCACCATCCCCATGATCTGCCCACCATGGTGACCCCCGTGATGGCCTCACAGCTGTGGCCACCCCACTCCCGTGACCACGCCCAACACCGTGACCCCCATGATGACCCTAATACCGTGACCACCCAACCATGGCCATGATGACCCCAACCCCCACCACCACCATGGCCACCCCCACCATCCATGAACATCATGACCCCTATGACAACCCCACTGCCATGATCCCCATGGTGACCCCACCACCATGACCACCATGACCTCCAGAACCCTCCATAACAACCCCACTGCCATGACCTCCATGGCCATGGTGACCCCACCACCATGACCACCATGACCACCATGACTACCATGACAACCCCAGTGCCATGACCTCCATGGCCATGGTGACCCCACCACCATGACCACCATGACCACCATGACCACCATGACTTCCAGGATGACCCCCATTACCACCCCTGCCACCATGACCCCCATGACCTCCAGAACCTGCCATGACAACCCCACTGCCATGACCTCCATAATCATGGTGACCTCACCACCATAACCACCATGACCACCATGACCACCATGACCACCATGCCCTCCATGACCACCATGATCTCCATGACCATGGTGACCCCACCACCATGACCACCATGACCACCACGACCATCCCCACCACCATGATCTCCATGACCATGGTGACCCCACCACCATGACCACCATGACCACCATGACAACCCCACTGCCATGACCTCCATGACTGTGGTGACCTCACCACCATGACCACCATGACCACCATGACCACCATGACCACCATGCCCTCCATGACCACCATGATCTCCATGACCATGGTGACCCCACCACCATGACCACCATGACCACCATGACCACCACGACCATCCCCACCACCATGATCTCCATGACCATGGTGACCCCACCACCATGACCACCATGACCCCCAGAACCCACCATGACAACCCCACTGTCATGACCTCCATGACCATGGTGACCTCACCACCATGACCACCATGACCACCATGACCGCCATGACCACCATGACAACCCCACCACCATGACCTCCATGATCATGGTGACCCCACCACCATGACCCCCATGACCCTAGAACCTGCCATGACAACCCCACCACCATGACCTCCATGACCATGGTGACCCCACCACCATGACCACCATGACCACCATGACCACCATAACCATCCCTACCAGGTGCTCGGACCAGCTGATCTTCTGGTACCAGGACAAAGCCTGCAGGTCCCGTGTCAGCAAGGTGGGCGTGGCCGTAGGGGTTCCGGTGGCCATCTTGGTCCTGGTCACCACCATCTTCACCGTCCTCCTGCTGAGGTCTCGGCGGCAGAAGGAGCAGTACAGGTAAACGTGTCACCGTGGGGTGAGCCGGGGGGTCCCGTGGTGGTCCCGAGTCTCATCCGTGTCGGTCCCACCACGCAGGGAGAGGCTGAGGTCCCGCTCGGAGCTCTACAGCAGCGATGACGAAAACTGGGACCCGTCTCAAGGCTTCGCCGCGGGGAACCCGGTGGCCACCTGGGAAGGTAACGGGGATGGAGGTGGGGATGGAGGTGGAGATGGAGGTGGGGATGGAGATGGAGATGGGGATGGAGGTGGGGATGGAGGTGGGGATGGAGGTGGAGATGGAGGTGGAGATGGAGGTGGGGATGGAGATGGGGATGGAGGTGGGGATGGAGATGGAGATGGGGATGGAGGTGGGGATGGAGGTGGGGATGGAGCTGGAGATGGAGGTGGAGATGGAAGTGGGGATGGAGGTGGGGATGGAGGTGGAGATGGAAGTGGGGATGAAGGTGGGGATGGAGGTGGGGATGGAGGTGGGGATGAAGGTGGGGATGGAGGTGGGGATGGAGATGGAGATGGAGATGAAGGTGGAGATGGAAGTGGGGATGGAGGTGGAGATGGAGGTGGAGATGAAGGTGGGGATGGAGGTGGGGATGGAGGTGGGGATGGAGGTGGAGATGGGGATGGAGGTGGAGATGAAGGTGGAGATGGAAGTGGGGATGGAGGTGGAGATGGAGGTGGGGATGGAAGTGGGGATGGAAGTGGGGATGGAGGTGGGGATGGAGGTGGGGATGGAGATGAAGGTGAAGATGGAAGTGGGGATGGAGGTGGAGATGGAGGTGGGGATGGAAGTGGGGATGGAAGTGGGGATGGAGGTGGGGATGGAGGTGGGGATGGAGGTGGAGATGGAGGTGGAGATGGAGGTGGAGATGGAAGTGGGGATGGAAGTGGGGATGGAGGTGGAGATGGAAGTGGGGATGGAAGTGGGGATGGAAGTGGGGATGGAAGTGGGGATGGAAGTGGGGATGGAAGTGGGGATGGAAGTGGGGATGGAAGTGGGGATGGAGGTGGAGATGGAAGTGGGGATGGAAGTGGGGATGGAAGTGGAGATGGAGGTGGGGATGGAGGTGGGGATGGAGGTGGAGGTGGAGGTATGGACGGAGGTGGGGATGGAGGTGGGGATGGAGGTGGGGATGGAGGTGGGGATGGAGGTGGGGATGAAGGTGGGGATGGAGGTGGGGATGGAGGTGGGGATGAAGGTGGGGATGGAGGTGGGGATGGAGATGGAGATGGAGATGAAGGTGGAGATGGAAGTGGGGATGGAGGTGGAGATGGAGGTGGAGATGAAGGTGGGGATGGAGGTGGGGATGGAGGTGGGGATGGAGGTGGAGATGGGGATGGAGGTGGAGATGAAGGTGGAGATGGAAGTGGGGATGGAGGTGGAGATGGAGGTGGGGATGGAAGTGGGGATGGAAGTGGGGATGGAGGTGGGGATGGAGGTGGGGATGGAGGTGGAGATGGAGGTGGAGATGGAGGTGGAGATGGAAGTGGGGATGGAAGTGGGGATGGAGGTGGAGATGGGGATGGAGATATGGATGGAGGTGGGGGTGGAGGTGGAGATGGAGATGGGGATGGAGATGGGGATGGAGGTGGGGATGGAGGTGGGGATGGAGGTGGGGATGGAGATGGAGGTGGAGGTATGGACAGAGGTGGGGATGGAGGTGGGGATGGAGGTGGAGATGGAAGTGGGGATGGAGGTGGAGATGGGGATGGAGGTGGGGATGGAGGTGGAGATGGAGGTGGAGATGGAAGTGGGGATGGAGGTGGAGGTGGAGATGGGGATGGAGGTGGGGATGGAGGTGGGGATGGAGGTGGAGATGGGGATGGAGGTGGAGATGGAGGTGGAGATGGAGGTGGGGATGGAGGTGGAGATGGAGGTGGGGATGGAAGTGGGGATGGAGGTGGAGATGGAGGTGGGGATGGAGGTGGAGATGGAGATGAAGGTGGAGATGGAAGTGGGGATGGAGGTGGAGATGGAGATGGGGATGGAGGTGGGGATGGAGGTGGGGACAGCGTGGGGGTCTCTGTGGCACCCAGGGGTCCACGGCGCCTCTTCTTCCACCCCACAGACATGGAGACCTCCAGCACACCCCACATCAACCTGGAGATGGTGGACACCTCAAGGACGGTGGGTGACACCACCCCTGATGTTGTCCCCCTTTTATCCCCCACCCCATCATCATCATCCTCCCCTCTCCTTCCTCCCCAGATGAACATCCGGAGACCGACCGTGGTCCCACCAGCAGAGCCACCCGAGAGCCAGCGGGGACAGGACGCGGGGACACGGAGACGGGCGGAGGAGGGACACAGGGACACGAGGACATAGGGACACGGGGACACGGCGGTGACGAGCAGCGGGAAACCCACCGTCCTCTTCCTCCCCGCGCAGCTGTTTGCACAGAGAACTTTTTATAATTAATTGTAATTAAATATATCCTTTGTTTTATTGTCACCTCTCCGCTTCCTGCTGGGGACAGCGGGTGGCTCCGTGACAGGGCGGGGGCTGGGCTGGGGACGCAGATCCAAGGAAAACACGTTTCAAAGAGGAAGAGGAATTAATTAGGGGTGAGTTAATTGTTGACCGAGCGATCGGGAACCGCCCTTGGGACACCCCGACCTCGCCGGGTGACGTGTGCCGGGAGAACGTGTCCTTGTCCCCAGCCCTGGAATGAAACCCTGGAGGTTCCTCCACACCTCGTTCCCACGGGGACAAAGGGCTCGGAGCAGGGGGTGGGGCAGCTCTGGTGGCTCAAGGAGGGGGGACACTGAGGGGGTCTCAAGGTGGACAATTGACCACCATGACCATGCTCCCCATGACCACCATGACCACCACCCTCACCACCATGACCACCATGACCACAATGACCACCATGACCACAATGACCACAATGACCACAATGACCACCACCCTCACCACGACCACCATGACCACCACTCTCACACTCTCCCCACCATGACCACCATGACCACCATGACCACCACCATGACCACCATGACCACCATGACCACAATGACCACCACCCTCACCACGACCACCATGACCACCACTCTCACACTCTCCCCACCATGACCACCATGACCACCATGACCACCACCATGACCACCATGACCACCATGACCACAATGACCACCACCCTCATCATGACCACCATAACCACCACTCTCACACTCTCACCACCATGACCACAATGACCACCATGACCACCATGACCACCATGACCACCACCATGACCACCATGACCACCACCCTCATCACGACCACCATAACCACCACTCTCACACTCTCACCACCATGACCACCACGACCACCATGACCACCATGACCACCACCATGACCACCATGACCACCACGACCACCATAACCACCATGACCACCATGACCACCATGACCACCCCACCCTCACGACCCCCACGACTCCCCAACCATGTCCCCCACTTCCACCCTCAACCCCCATGACTGGAGCAGTCCCATGACCACCCCACCACCGTGACCACCACCACCACCCTCTCCCACACCACGGGCGGGGCAGGAGGACACGTCCCGTTCTCGTGGTGGCCCTTGGCCCTCAGCCAATTCCCGCCCCACCCTCTTGGGCCAAAATCAACATTTCCACGTTTTCCATTCCACCCTTCTCGGCAGCCGGAGCCGGGCACGGGGACAAAGTCCCAAATACCTGGAGGTGTGGCCAGGTGTGGCCCCAAACACACCTGGCAGCTGCTGGAATGCGGTGGGAGTGTCCCCTGCTGGAGCGGGGGTGAGGTCCAGGTGGTCATGGAGGTGTCACCCCCAAAAGTAGCTCCAGAAGGGTGGTGGGGGACGTTTGTCCGGTCCCCAGGCTGTCGTTGGGGTTGTACCAGTACAAACCAGTGACACCAGAGATGTTTGAGTGACTTCATTAAGAACGAGAGGGTCCAGCCCCCTTCTTTGGGTCTGGGGGGATCCTCACCCTTGGATTTGGGGATGGAGGGAGGTGGGGACATGACCTTGGAGATGGGGACATGACCTTGGAGGTGGGGACATGACCTTGGAGGTGGGGACATGACCTTTGAGGTGGGGTCAGGACCCAAAAGTGCTGCTGGAGGTGGGGTCACATCTTAAAAGTGGGGTCATGACCCTCAAAGTGCTCACGGGAGGAGGATGAAGATGAGGGCAGGGGGTCAAGGTCCCCCCCTTCAGCCAAGGAGAAGGTCCAGGTTGTCCTGCAGTGATGGGTGGGACCTCGTTCCATGGGGGTGGTGATGGGGACGGTGGTGACGATGATGATGACGATGATGGTGATGATGATGACAATGATGCCGATGATGGTGATGATGATGATGACGATGATGATGATGATGGCGATGATGATGATGATGATGGTGAGGTTCTGGTGGTGGAAATCACCACCCCGTGGGTGCTCCCCACCCCACCACGTCTCAGAACTTCGTGCTGAGCTTCTGCGGCCGTGGGATTTGGATCTGTTGGGATGCGCCGGAGAAGATCCGGGGGACATCGGGGCGTCAGGAACATCTGGGGTGTCTCCACCGCCCTGGTCCCACCACGGCGGGAGGGCAGAGGGAACTCACCGGGTTCGATGTGTCCACGGCCTCAAGGTGGACTGGATGGTCATCCTCGAGCTGGACACCTGTGGGACAGGGGGGCTCAGCGGGGGTGCTTGGGGTGGGGATGGGGGACACCAACCAATTCCACCACCCCGGTGGGGTCACCAGAGACCCCCCACCCACTCCACACCCACCTTGGTTCTGGAAGGTGAAGCTTCCTTGGGGGCTCCACTCCTCGCTGGTGTCCTGGTACCACCTCTCCATTATCTTCTGCTCGGCCCTGGGGACGGGACAGGGAGTGCGGGGGGTCACCATCAGCAGGTCCATCCCTTCCTGGACCCCCACAAAGCACCGAGGTCCCTCCCAACCCTCAGGACCCCATTGAGGACGAGGAACATCTCAGGAACCAACACCCCAGGGAGACCCTCCCAAACCTGTCCCCTCTCACTTGTCAAAGGACCCGGATCTGCGAGCTCGGATGAGGAGGATGGAGAGGACGGCCACCACGGCGACCAGGATGGCCACGGCCAAGCCCAGGCCCACAGCCAGTTTGCTGACCCGTGACGTGCAGCGGTCATCTTGGTACCAGTACAGGTTGGTCTCATCACAGCTGGTGGGGGGGACACAAAGGGGTCAACCCAAAGCTGGGACCCCCAGAAGAAACCTCTCCCACCCCAACCCCCTTCCTGCAGCCTCGAGCCCTCCTTGAAGCAAGACTCTGCTCCACCTCGGGGGTTTAACCCTGGAGATGGTCGTGGAGGTCCATCAGAAGGTTTGGATCCGTGTAGAGGAAGGCCCTACACCGACCTCAATGACTTCTGACCTCTTGTTCTGCAGAGAAAACCTCGGAGCTGGGCCTGGAGTTACACCAGAAGGGTTCGAGTCCACCTGGACCGAGACCCTGCTCCAACTCTGATGGTTTTTGACCCATCTCCACGCACAGAGGAGCTTGGAAAGGATTCTGAAGATCCACCAGAAGGTTGGATCACGTAGACCAAGAATCTGCTCCAGCCCTGACGATCCTTGATGCATTTCCATGCAGCAAACAGCTGGGAAATGACCATGGAGATCCACCAGAAGGGTTGGGTTAGGGTCCCACGTGGAGGAGGAGGAGGAGGAGGAGTTTCCTCCAGCCCTTACAAGCACTGAGGACCTCTGAGGGTGACGCGGCAGGTCCCGCGGTTGCAGTCGATGGTGCTGGCGGTGGCCGGCGTGCAGTTGGACATGCAGGACAAGCCGGAGCTCGTCAGGTTGGGAAAGAAGAAGTCCTGGTAGCCCTCGGGCGCTTGGCTCCGGCAGTAGGCTGGAGATGGTGGGAGAGGTCATCTGGGAAGGGTCTGGAGACCCCAGACCCAGGTGGGTCCCCACCGCCCTCCATCCACTCACCGTCTTCATCGAATTCCAGCGGGGTGTTGGTGACCACCACCTCGGAGGGGTTGAAGCACAGGTCACCTGTAAGAGAGGTCACACTGGGGGGGAACAGCCCCACAGCCCCTCCCGGGGGTGTCCAGGGTGGTTTGGGTGGCTGGGAAGGTGTCCCCCACCCCAAGGGTGGCCCTGGTTGTCCCCACCCACACGGTGGGAAGGTGACAAGGTACCGTTGGTGCAGTTGAGTTGCGTGGCCGCCACCTCGATCTTCTCCTGCAGGTTGGACGTGATGTTCTGGAACTTCTCCTGGCTCTGGGCTGTCACCAGCAGGGACACGATGACGATGTGATCCACCACCACGCTGCCAGGCCTGGACAGAGACGCCACCATCGCGATCCAAACGTCCTTTTCCCATGGAATGACCCCAAAATCCAGGTCCCACCAATCCCGGCGCCCACCTGAGTCGCTGCACCTGGATGCCCTGGTACCCCTCGATGTCAGCGTAGACCGCGTCCATCTGGAAGAGAAGATGTCTCCAGGTGGGATGGTCGGGTCTGTTCCCTTCTCATCCTCCAGGATCTCACCCATCTTGGGTGTCCCCCTCCACCAAATCCATCCCGGTGGACTCGGAGAACACCACGCGAGAACTTGGAGAACTTGGAGGACAGCATCCGCCAGCTCCACCAGGTAGATCCTGACCCCAGGTGGGGGTCTCGTGTCCCTTTACCTGCTTGGTGAAGTCCTGGACGAACTGAATGTAGGTGGGCGAGGTGGTGTCCTCAAGCTCCTCGGTGAAGTCCCGGTTGGTGACCCGCAGCTCCACCTGCACCGTCCCGTTGGTCTCTGGGAATGTCCAAAGCCAGGCCATGAAGGAGGTGGGGCAGAAGGACCTTCCCAGGCAGCTGGGACCCATCAATCTCCCCCTAGAGCCCGTGAACTGGGGGGTTGTCGTGAAGGAACCAGCAGGAACATCCTCCACCCATCAGAAGAGACCACCGGTGGCCCCACAGCTCCGTTTGGTGATCCCGGTAAGGACTGGGCCATGTCCCATCTCCTCAGTGTCCCACCTGGTCCTCCCAGGTGGATCCTGACCCTGCTGATGGCTTGGAGCTGAGTCATCCCCCATGTCCCAGAACTTCTCAGGTGGGTCCTGCACCTGCCTCACCCTCAGTGGGCAGCACCTGGTGGAACCACCACCTCTTCCCAGATCTTCAGGTCCCCAGAGACTCTGACACCCCTGCAGAGGAGGTTCTTTGGGATACGCTCACCGCCACCTGGAGAACATCTCCAGATGGTCCTCACCCAGTCAGACCTTATCCCAACAACGGGTGCATCCCAGAAGAAGACGGAATTCCTACCGGCGTTGGTGTCGATGGTGTTGGTGACGTAGTCACACCTGTCCCCGGTGAAGGTGGGGGGACACTGGCAGTGGCCGTTGACCCAGGTGCCCCCGTTGTTGCAGATCCCTGGAAGGAAAGGGGATGGAAAAGGAACGGGAAGGGACAGGGAAACGAGGGAAACGCGCCAGGGAGGAAGGAGAGGTGGGACGTACCTGGAGTGGTGGTGGAGTGGGGAGTGGTGGTGGTGGTGGTGGTGGTGGTGGTGGTTGTGGTTGTTGTGGTGGTCCTAGGGGTGGTGGTGGTGGTTCTAGGGGTGGTGCTGGTGGTTCTAGGGGTGGTGCTGGTGGTTCTAGGGGTGATGGTGGTGGTGTCAGGTGTGGTGGTCCCAGGGGTGATGGTGGTGGTGTCAGGTGTGGTGGTCCCAGATGTGACAGTGGTGGTCTCAGGGGTGATGGTGGTGCTTTCAGGGGTGGTGGTGGTTCCAGGTGTGGTGGTCTCAGGGGTGATGGTGGTGCTTTCAGGGGTGGTGGTGGTTCCAGGGGTGGTGGTCTCAGGGGTGGTGGTGGTCTCAGGGGTGGTGGTGGTCTCAGGGGTGGTGGTGGTGCTTTCAGGGGTGGTGGTGGTCTCAGGGGTGGTGGTTGTCCCAGGGGTGATGGTGGTTGTCCCAGGGGTGGTGGTTGTGGTTCCAGGTGTGATGGTGGTGGTGTCAGGTGTGATGGTGGTGCTTTCAGGGGTGGTGGTGGTTCCAGAGGTGGTGGTCTCAGGGGTGGTGGTGGTCTCAGGGGTGGTGGTGGTGGTGGTCCCAGGGGTGATGCTGGTGGTCCCAGGGGTGGTGGTTGTGGTTCCAGGGGTGATGGTGGTGGTGTCAGGTGTGGTGGTTCCAGATGTGACAGTGGTGGTCTCAGGTGTGGTGGTGGTTCCAGGGGTGGTGGTGGTGGTCTCAGGTGTGATGGTGGTGCTTTCAGGGGTGGTGGTGGTCCCAGGTGTGGTGGTCTCAGGTGTGGTGGTGGTTGTCCCAGGGGTGGTGGTTGTGGTTCCAGGTGTGGTGGTCCCAGGGGTGGTGGTGGTGCTTTCAGGGGTGGTGGTGGTTCCAGGTGTGGTGGTCCCAGGGGTGGTGATGGTTGTCCCAGGGGTGGTGGTTGTCGTTCCAGAGGTGGTGGTGGTGGTCCCAGGTGTGGTGGTGGTGCTTTCAGGGGTGGTGGTGGTTCCAGGTGTGGTGGTCCCACGTGTGGTGGTGGTGCTTTCAGGGGTGGTGGTGGTCTCAGGGGTGGTGGTCCCAGGGGTGAGGGTGGTTGTCCCAGGGGTGGTGGTTGTGGTTCCAGAGGTGGTGGTGGTGGTGTCAGGTGTGGTGGTGGTGCTTTCAGGGGTGGTGGTGGTCCCAGATGTGGTGGTCCCAGGTGTCACAGTGGTGGTTCCAGGAGTGATGGTGGTGGTCCCAGGAATGGTGTTTGTGGTCCCAGGGGTGGTGTTGGTGGTTGCAGGGGTGATGATGGTCTCAGGGGTGGTGGTGATGATGGTCTCACGGGTAGTGGTGATGATGGTCTCAGGAGTGGTGGTGATGATGGTCTCAGGGGTGGTGGTGATGATGGTCTCAGGGGTGGTGGTGATGATGGTCTCAGGGGTGGTGGTGGTGATGGTCTCAGGAGTGGTGGTGAAGGTCTCAGGGGTGGTGGTGATGATGGTCTCAGGGGTGGTGGTGATGATGGTCTCAGGG
Organism: Poecile montanus; assembly: GCA_038429875.1. NCBI lineage: Eukaryota > Metazoa > Chordata > Aves > Passeriformes > Paridae > Poecile > Poecile montanus. The sequence goes on from CM076534.1 coordinate 960,447, forward strand.
GTGGTGGTCATGATGGTCTCAGGAGTGGTGGTGATGATGGTCTCAGAGGTGGTGATGATGGTCTCAGGGGTAATGGTCATGATGGTCTCAGGAGTGGTGGTGAAGGTCTCAGGAGTGGTGGTGAAGGTCTCAGGAGTGGTGGTGATGATGGTCTCAGGGGTGGTGGTGATGATGGTCTCAGGGGTGGTGATGAAGGTCTCAGGAGTGGTGGTGATGATGGTCTCAGGGGTGGTGGTGATGATGGTCTCAGGGGTGGTGGTGATGATGGTCTCAGGAGTGGTGGAGAAGGTCTCAGGAGTGGTGGTGATGATGGTCTCAGGAGTGGTGGTGATGATGGTCTCAGGGGTGGTGGTGATGATGGTCTCAGGAGTGGTGGTGATGATGGTCTCAGGAGTGGTGGTGATGATGGTCTCAGGAGTGGTGGAGAAGGTCTCAGGAGTGGTGGTGATGATGGTCTCAGGAGTGGTGGTGATGATGGTCTCAGAGGTGGTGGTGATGGTCTCAGGAGTGGTGGTGAAGGTCTCAGGGGTGGTGGTGAAGGTCTCAGGAGTGGTGGTGATGATGGTCTCAGGAGTGGTGGTGATGATGGTCTCAGGAGTGGTGGAGAAGGTCTCAGGAGTGGTGGTGATGATGGTCTCTGGAGTGGTGGTGATGATGGTCTCAGAGGTGGTGGTGATGGTCTCAGGAGTGGTGGTGAAGGTCTCAGGAGTGGTGGTGATGATGGTCTCAGGGGTGGTGGTGATGATGGTCTCAGGGGTGGTGGTGATGATGGTCTCAGGAGTGGTGGAGAAGGTCTCAGGAGTGGTGGTGATGATGGTCTCAGGGGTGGTGGTGAAGGTCTCAGGGGTGGTGGTGATGATGGTCTCAGGAGTGGTGGTGATGATGGTCTCAGGAGTGGTGGTGATGATGGTCTCAGGAGTGGTGGTGATGATGGTCTCAGGAGTGGTGGTGAAGGTCTCAGGGGTGGTGGTGAAGGTCTCAGGAGTGGTGGGGATGATGGTCTCAGGAGTGGTGGAGAAGGTCTCAGGAGTGGTGGTGATGATGGTCTCAGGTGTGGTGGTGATGATGGTCTCAGGAGTGGTGGAGAAGGTCTCAGGAGTGGTGGTGATGATGGTCTCAGGGGTGGTGATGATGGTCTCAGGGGTGGTGATCATGGTCTCAGGGGTGGTGGTGATGATGGTCTCAGGAGTGGTGATGATGGTCTCAGGAGTGGTGGTGATGATGGTCTCAGGTGAGGTGGGGATGATGGTCTCAGGGGTGGTGGTGAAGGTCTCAGGAGTGGTGGTGATGATGGTCTCAGGGGTGGTGGTGATGATGGTCTCAGGGGTGGTGGTGATGATGGTCTCAGTGGTGGTGGTGAAGGTCTCAGGGGTGGTGGTGATGATGGTCTCAGGAGTGGTGGTGATCATGGTCTCAGGGGTGGTGGTGATGATGGTCTCAGGGGTGGTGGTGATGATGGTCTCAGGAGTGGTGGAGAAGGTCTCAGGGGTGGTGGTGATGATGGTCTCAGGAGTTGTGGTGAAGGTCTCAGGAGTGGTGGTGATGATGGTCTCAGGGGTGGTGGTCATGATGGTCTCAGGAGTGGTGGTGATGATGGTCTCAGGAGTGGTGGTGATGATGGTCTCAGGAGTGGTGGTGATGGTCTCAGGAGTGGTGGAGAAGGTCTCAGGGGTGGTGGTGATGATGGTCTCAGGGGTGGTGGTGATGATGGTCTCAGGAGTGGTGGTGATGATGGTCTCAGGAGTGGTGGTGATGATGGTCTCAGGGGTGGTGGTGATGATGGTCTCAGGGGTGGTGGTGAAGGTCTCAGGGGTGGTGGTGAAGGTCTCAGGGGTGGTGGTGATGATGGTCTCAGGAGTGGTGGTGATGATGGTCTCAGGAGTGGTGGTGATGATGGTCTCAGGAGTGGTGGTGAAGGTCTCAGGGGTGGTGGTGATGATGGTCTCAGGAGTGGTGGTGAAGGTCTCAGGAGTGGTGGTGATGATGGTCTCAGGGGTGGTCGTGATGATGGTCTCAGGGGTGGTGGTGGTGAAGGTCTCAGGTGTGGTGGTGATGATGGTCTCAGAAGTGGTGGTGATGATGGTCTCATGAGTGGTGGTGATGATGGTCTCAGGGGTGGTGGTGATGATGGTCTCAGGGGTGGTGTTGAAGGTCTCAGGGGTGGTGGTGATGATGGTCTCAGGGGTGGTGGTGATGATGGTCTCAGGAGTGGTGGTGAAGGTCTCAGGGGTGGTGGTGATGATGGTCTCAGGGGTGGTGATGATGGTCTCAGGAGTGGTGGTGATGATGGTCTCAGGGGTGGTGGTGATGATGGTCTCAGGAGTGGTGGTGATGATGGTCTCAGAAGTGGTGGAGAAGGTCTCAGGAGTGGTGGTGATGATGGTCTCAGGAGTGGTGGAGAAGGTCTCAGGTGTGGTGGTGATGATGGTCTCAGGAGTGGTGGTGATGATGGTCTCAGGGGTGGTGGTGATGATGGTCTCAGGAGTGGTGGTGAAGGTCTCAGGGGTGGTGGTGATGATGGTCTCAGGGGTGGTGGTGATGATGGTCTCAGGAGTGGTGGTGAAGATCTCAGGGGTGGTGGTGATGGTCTCAGGGGTGGTGGTGATGATGGTCTCAGGAGTGGTGGTGAAGGTCTCAGGAGTGGTGGTGATGATGGTCTCAGGAGTGGTGGTGATGATGGTCTCAGGGGTGGTGGAGAAGGTCTCAGGGGTGGTGGAGAAGGTCTCAGGAGTGGTGGTGATGATGGTCTCAGGAGTGGTGGTGATGATGGTCTCAGGTGTGGTGGTGAAGGTCTCAGGGGTGGTGGTGATGATGGTCTCAGGAGTGGTGGTGATGATGGTCTCAGGTGTGGTGGTGATGATGGTCTCAGGAGTGGTGGAGAAGGTCTCAGGAGTGGTGGTGATGATGGTCTCAGGAGTGATGGTGAAGGTCTCAGGGGTGGTGGTGATGATGGTCTCAGGAGTGGTGGAGAAGGTCTCAGGAGTGGTGGTGATGATGGTCTCAGGGGTGGTGGTGATGATGGTCTCAGGGGTGGTGGTGATGATGGTCTCAGGTGTGGTGGTGAAGGTCTCAGGGGTGGTGGTGATGATGGTCTCAGGTGTGGTGGAGAAGGTCTCAGGGGTGGTGGAGAAGGTCTCAGGAGTGGTGGTGATGATGGTCTCAGGAGTGGTGGTGATGATGGTCTCAGGGGTGGTGGTGATGATGGTCTCAGGAGTGGTGGTCATAATGGTCTCAGGGGTGGTGGTGATGATGGTCTCAGGGGTGGTGGTGATGATGGTCTCAGGGGTGGTGGTGATGATGGTCTCAGGGGTGGTGGAGAAGGTCTCAGGGGTGGTGGTGATGATGGTCTCAGGGGTGGTGTTGAAGGTCTCAGGAGTGGTGGTGATGATGGTCTCAGGGGAGGTGGAGAAGGTCTCAGGGGTGGTGGTGATGATGGTCTCAGGAGTGGTGGTGATGATGGTCTCAGGAGTGGTGGTGATGATGGTCTCAGGAGTGGTGGTGATGATGGTCTCAGGAGTGGTGGTGATGATGGTCTCAGGAGTGGTGGTGATGATGGTCTCAGGAGTGGTGGTGATGATGGTCTCAGGTGTGGTGGTGATGATGGTCTCAGGGGTGGTGGTGATGATGGTCTCAGGAGTGGTGGTGAAGGTCTCAGGAGTGGTGGTGATGATGGTCTCAGGAGTGGTGGTGATGATGGTCTCAGGTGTGGTGGTGAAGGTCTCAGGAGTGGTGGTGATGATGGTCTCAGGGGTGGTGGTGAAGGTCTCAGGAGTGGTGGTGAAGGTCTCAGGAGTGGTGGTGATGATGGTCTCAGGGGTGGTGGTGATGATGGTCTCAGGAGTGGTGGTGATGATGGTCTCAGGAGTGGTGGAGAAGGTCTCAGGAGTGGTGGTGATGATGGTCTCAGGAGTGGTGGTGATGATGGTCTCAGGAGTGGTGGAGAAGGTCTCAGGAGTGGTGGTGATGATGGTCTCAGGGGTGGTGGTGAAGGTCTCAGGGGTGGTGGTGATGATGGTCTCAGGAGTGGTGGTGATGATGGTCTCAGGAGTGGTGGAGAAGGTCTCAGGAGTGGTGGTGATGGTGGTCTCAGGGGTGGTGGTGATGATGGTCTCAGGGGTGGTGATGATGGTCTCAGGAGTGGTGGAGAAGGTCTCAGGGGTGGTGGTGATGATGGTCTCAGGAGTGGTGGTGATGATGGTCTCAGGAGTGGTGGAGAAGGTCTCAGGAGTGGTGGTGATGATGGTCTCAGGAGTGGTGGTGATGATGGTCTCAGGAGTGGTGGAGAAGGTCTCAGGAGTGGTGGTGATGATGGTCTCAGGGGTGGTGATGATGGTCTCAGGGGTGGTGATCATGGTCTCAGGAGTGGTGGTGATGATGGTCTCAGGGGTGGTGGTGATGATGGTCTCAGGGGTGGTGGTGATGATGGTCTCAGGAGTGGTGATGATGGTCTCAGGAGTGGTGGTGATGATGGTCTCAGGTGAGGTGGGGATGATGGTCTCAGGGGTGGTGGTGAAGGTCTCAGGAGTGGTGGTGATGATGGTCTCAGGGGTGGTGGTGATGATGGTCTCAGGGGTGGTGGTGATGATGGTCTCAGTGGTGGTGGTGAAGGTCTCAGGGGTGGTGGTGATGATGGTCTCAGGAGTGGTGGTGATCATGGTCTCAGGGGTGGTGGTGATGATGGTCTCAGGGGTGGTGGTGATGATGGTCTCAGGAGTGGTGGAGAAGGTCTCAGGGGTGGTGGTGATGATGGTCTCAGGAGTTGTGGTGAAGGTCTCAGGAGTGGTGGTGATGATGGTCTCAGGGGTGGTGGTCATGATGGTCTCAGGAGTGGTGGTGATGATGGTCTCAGGAGTGGTGGTGATGATGGTCTCAGGAGTGGTGGTGATGGTCTCAGGAGTGGTGGAGAAGGTCTCAGGGGTGGTGGTGATGATGGTCTCAGGGGTGGTGGTGATGATGGTCTCAGGAGTGGTGGTGATGATGGTCTCAGGAGTGGTGGTGATGATGGTCTCAGGGGTGGTGGTGATGATGGTCTCAGGGGTGGTGGTGAAGGTCTCAGGGGTGGTGGTGAAGGTCTCAGGGGTGGTGGTGATGATGGTCTCAGGAGTGGTGGTGATGATGGTCTCAGGAGTGGTGGTGATGATGGTCTCAGGAGTGGTGGTGAAGGTCTCAGGGGTGGTGGTGATGATGGTCTCAGGAGTGGTGGTGAAGGTCTCAGGAGTGGTGGTGATGATGGTCTCAGGGGTGGTCGTGATGATGGTCTCAGGGGTGGTGGTGGTGAAGGTCTCAGGTGTGGTGGTGATGATGGTCTCAGAAGTGGTGGTGATGATGGTCTCATGAGTGGTGGTGATGATGGTCTCAGGGGTGGTGGTGATGATGGTCTCAGGGGTGGTGTTGAAGGTCTCAGGGGTGGTGGTGATGATGGTCTCAGGGGTGGTGGTGATGATGGTCTCAGGAGTGGTGGTGAAGGTCTCAGGGGTGGTGGTGATGATGGTCTCAGGGGTGGTGATGATGGTCTCAGGAGTGGTGGTGATGATGGTCTCAGGGGTGGTGGTGATGATGGTCTCAGGAGTGGTGGTGATGATGGTCTCAGAAGTGGTGGAGAAGGTCTCAGGAGTGGTGGTGATGATGGTCTCAGGAGTGGTGGAGAAGGTCTCAGGTGTGGTGGTGATGATGGTCTCAGGAGTGGTGGTGATGATGGTCTCAGGGGTGGTGGTGATGATGGTCTCAGGAGTGGTGGTGAAGGTCTCAGGGGTGGTGGTGATGATGGTCTCAGGGGTGGTGGTGATGATGGTCTCAGGAGTGGTGGTGAAGATCTCAGGGGTGGTGGTGATGGTCTCAGGGGTGGTGGTGATGATGGTCTCAGGAGTGGTGGTGAAGGTCTCAGGAGTGGTGGTGATGATGGTCTCAGGACTGGTGGTGATGATGGTCTCAGGGGTGGTGGAGAAGGTCTCAGGGGTGGTGGAGAAGGTCTCAGGAGTGGTGGTGATGATGGTCTCAGGAGTGGTGGTGATGATGGTCTCAGGTGTGGTGGTGAAGGTCTCAGGGGTGGTGGTGATGATGGTCTCAGGAGTGGTGGTGATGATGGTCTCAGGTGTGGTGGTGATGATGGTCTCAGGAGTGGTGGAGAAGGTCTCAGGAGTGGTGGTGATGATGGTCTCAGGAGTGATGGTGAAGGTCTCAGGGGTGGTGGTGATGATGGTCTCAGGAGTGGTGGAGAAGGTCTCAGGAGTGGTGGTGATGATGGTCTCAGGGGTGGTGGTGATGATGGTCTCAGGGGTGGTGGTGATGATGGTCTCAGGTGTGGTGGTGAAGGTCTCAGGGGTGGTGGTGATGATGGTCTCAGGTGTGGTGGAGAAGGTCTCAGGGGTGGTGGAGAAGGTCTCAGGAGTGGTGGTGATGATGGTCTCAGGAGTGGTGGTGATGATGGTCTCAGGGGTGGTGGTGATGATGGTCTCAGGAGTGGTGGTCATAATGGTCTCAGGGGTGGTGGTGATGATGGTCTCAGGGGTGGTGGTGATGATGGTCTCAGGGGTGGTGGTGATGATGGTCTCAGGGGTGGTGGAGAAGGTCTCAGGGGTGGTGGTGATGATGGTCTCAGGGGTGGTGTTGAAGGTCTCAGGAGTGGTGGTGATGATGGTCTCAGGGGAGGTGGAGAAGGTCTCAGGGGTGGTGGTGATGATGGTCTCAGGAGTGGTGGTGATGATGGTCTCAGGAGTGGTGGTGATGATGGTCTCAGGAGTGGTGGTGATGATGGTCTCAGGAGTGGTGGTGATGATGGTCTCAGGAGTGGTGGTGATGATGGTCTCAGGAGTGGTGGTGATGATGGTCTCAGGTGTGGTGGTGATGATGGTCTCAGGGGTGGTGGTGATGATGGTCTCAGGAGTGGTGGTGAAGGTCTCAGGAGTGGTGGTGATGATGGTCTCAGGAGTGGTGGTGATGATGGTCTCAGGTGTGGTGGTGAAGGTCTCAGGAGTGGTGGTGATGATGGTCTCAGGGGTGGTGGTGAAGGTCTCAGGAGTGGTGGTGAAGGTCTCAGGAGTGGTGGTGATGATGGTCTCAGGGGTGGTGGTGATGATGGTCTCAGGAGTGGTGGTGATGATGGTCTCAGGAGTGGTGGAGAAGGTCTCAGGAGTGGTGGTGATGATGGTCTCAGGAGTGGTGGTGATGATGGTCTCAGGAGTGGTGGAGAAGGTCTCAGGAGTGGTGGTGATGATGGTCTCAGGGGTGGTGGTGAAGGTCTCAGGGGTGGTGGTGATGATGGTCTCAGGAGTGGTGGTGATGATGGTCTCAGGAGTGGTGGAGAAGGTCTCAGGAGTGGTGGTGATGGTGGTCTCAGGGGTGGTGGTGATGATGGTCTCAGGGGTGGTGATGATGGTCTCAGGAGTGGTGGAGAAGGTCTCAGGGGTGGTGGTGATGATGGTCTCAGGAGTGGTGGTGATGATGGTCTCAGGAGTGGTGGAGAAGGTCTCAGGAGTGGTGGTGATGATGGTCTCAGGAGTGGTGGTGATGATGGTCTCAGGAGTGGTGGAGAAGGTCTCAGGAGTGGTGGTGATGATGGTCTCAGGGGTGGTGGTGAAGGTCTCAGGGGTGGTGGTGATGATGGTCTCAGGAGTGGTGGTGATGATGGTCTCAGGAGTGGTGGAGAAGGTCTCAGGAGTGGTGGTGATGGTGGTCTCAGGGGTGGTGGTGATGATGGTCTCAGGGGTGGTGATGATGGTCTCAGGAGTGGTGGAGAAGGTCTCAGGGGTGGTGGTGATGATGGTCTCAGGAGTGGTGGTGATGATGGTCTCAGGGGTGGTGGTGATGATGGTCTCAGGAGTGGTGGTGATGATGGTCTCAGGAGTGGTGGTGATGATGGTCTCAGGAGTGGTGGAGAAGGACTCAGGGGTGGTGGTGATGATGGTCTCAGGGGTGGTGGTGATGATGGTCTCAGGTGTGGTGCTGATGATGGTCTCAGGAGTGGTGGTGAAGGTCTCAGGGGTGGTGGTGAAGGTCTCAGGAGTGGTGGTGATGATGGTCTCAGGAGTGGTGGTGATGATGGTCTCAGGAGTGGTGGAGAAGGTCTCAGGGGTGGTGGTGATGATGGTCTCAGGGGTGGTGGTGATGATGGTCTCAGGGGTGGTGGTGATGATGGTCTCAGGAGTGGTGGTGATGATGGTCTCAGGTGTGGTGGAGAAGGTCTCAGGGGTGGTGGTGATGATGGTCTCAGGGGTGGTGGTGATGATGGTCTCAGGGGTGGTGGTGATGATGGTCTCAGGAGTGGTGGTGATGATGGTCTCAGGAGTGGTGGTGAAGGTCTCAGGTGTGGTGGTGATGATGGTCTCAGGAGTGGTGGTGATGATGGTCTCAGGAGTGGTGGAGATGATGGTCTCAGGGGTGGTGGTCATAATGGTCTCAGGAGTGGTGGTGATGGTGGTCTCAGGGGTGGTGGAGAAGGTCTCAGGGGTGGTGGTCATGATGGTCTCAGGAGTGGTGGTGATGATGGTCTCAGGAGTGGTGGTGAAGGTCTCAGGTGTGGTGGTGATGATGGTCTCAGGAGTGGTGGTGATGATGGTCTCAGGAGTGGTGGAGAAGGTCTCAGGGGTGGTGGTCATAATGGTCTCAGGAGTGGTGGTGATGGTGGTCTCAGGGGTGGTGGAGAAGGTCTCAGGGGTGGTGGTCATGATGGTCTCAGGAGTGGTGGTGATGATGGTCTCAGGAGTGGTGGTGATGATGGTCTCAGGAGTGGTGGTGAAGGTCTCAGGAGTGGTGGTGATGATGGTCTCAGGGGTGGTGGTGATGATGGTCTCAGGAGTGGTGGTGATGATGGTCTCAGGGGTGGTGGTGATGATGGTCTCAGGGGTGGTGGTGATGATGGTCTCAGGAGTGGTGGTGATGATGGTCTCAGGGGTGGTGGTGAAGGTCTCAAGGGTGGTGGTGATGATGGTCTCAGGAGTGGTGATGATGGTCTCAGGAGTGGTGGAGAAGGTCTCAAGGGTGGTGGTGATGATGGTCTCAGGAGTGGTGGTGATGATGGTCTCAGGGGTGGTGGAGAAGGTCTCAGGGGTGGTGGTCATGATGGTCTCAGGAGTGGTGGTGATGATGGTCTCAGGAGTGGTGGTGATGATGGTCTCAGGAGTGGTGGTGAAGGTCTCAGGAGTGGTGGTGATGATGGTCTCAGGGGTGGTGGTGAAGGTCTCAGGGGTGGTGGTGATGATGGTCTCAGGGGTGGTGGTGATGATGGTCTCAGGGGTGGTGGTGATGGTCTCAGGGGTGGTGGTGATGATGGTCTCAGGAGTGGTGGTGATGATGGTCTCAGGAGTGGTGGTGATGATGGTCTCAGGAGTGGTGGTGATGATGGTCTCAGGGGTGGTGGTGATGATGGTCTCAGGGGTGGTGGTGATGATGGTCTCAGGAGTGGTGGTGATGATGGTCTCAGGGGTGGTGGTGATGATGGTCTCAGGGGTGGTGGTGATGATGGTCTCAGGGGTGGTGGAGAAGGTCTCAAGGGTGGTGGTGATGATGGTCTCAGGAGTGGTGGTGATGATGGTCTCAGGGGTGGTGGTGATGATGGTCTCAGGGGTGGTGGAGAAGGTCTCAAGGGTGGTGGTGATGATGGTCTCAGGAGTGGTGGTGATGATGGTCTCAGGGGTGGTGGTGAAGGTCTCAGGAGTGGTGGTGATGATGGTCTCCGGAGTGGTGGTGAAGGTCTCAGGGGTGGTGGTGATGATGGTCTCAGGAGTGGTGGAGAAGGTCTCAGGAGTGGTGGTGATGATGGTCTCAGGAGTGGTGGTGATGATGGTCTCAGGGGTGGTGGTGATGATGGTCTCAGCACTGGTGGTGATGATGGTCTCAGGTGTGGTGGAGAAGGTCTCAGGGGTGGTGGTGATGATGGTCTCAGGAGTGGTGGTGATGATGGTCTCAGGAGTGGTGGTGAAGGTCTCAGGAGTGGTGGTGATGATGGTCTCAGGGGTGGTGGAGAAGGTCTCAGGAGTGGTGGTGATGATGGTCTCAGGAGTGGTGGTGATGATGGTCTCAGGGGTGGTGGTGAAGATCTCAGGGGTGGTGGTGATGGTCTCAGGGGTGGTGGTGATGATGGTCTCAGGGGTGGTGGTGATGATGGTCTCAGGGGTGGTGGTGATGATGGTCTCAGGAGTGGTGGTGATGATGGTCTCAGGGGTGGTGGTGATGATGGTCTCAGGAGTGGTGGTCATAATGGTCTCAGGGGTGGTGGTGATGATGGTCTCAGGGGTGGTGGTGATGGTCTCAGGGGTGGTGGAGATGATGGTCTCAGGAGTGGTGGTGATGATGGTCTCAGGAGTGGTGGTGAAGGTCTCAGGAGTGGTGGTGAAGGTCTCAGGAGTGGTGGTGATGATGGTCTCAGGGGTGGTGGTGATGATGGTCTCAGGGGTGGTGGTGATGATGGTCTCAGGGGTGGTGGTGAAGGTCTCAGGGGTGGTGGTGATGATGGTCTCAGGAGTGGTGGAGAAGGTCTCAGGAGTGGTGGTGATGATGGTCTCAGGAGTGGTGGTGAAGGTCTCAGGGGTGGTGGTGATGATGGTCTCAGGGGTGGTGGTGATGATGGTCTCAGGGGTGGTGATGATGGTCTCAGGAGTGGTGGTGAAGGTCTCAGGGGTGGTGGTGATGATGGTCTCAGGGGTGGTGGTGATGATGGTCTCAGGAGTGGTGGTGATGATGGTCTCAGGAGTGGTGGAGAAGGTCTCAGGAGTGGTGGTGATGATGGTCTCAGGAGTGGTGGAGAAGGACTCAGGGGTGGTGGTGATGATGGTCTCAGGGGTGGTGGTGATGATGGTCTCAGGAGTGGTGGTGAAGGTCTCATGGGTGGTGGTGAAGGTCTCAGGGGTGGTGGTGATGATGGTCTCAGGAGTGGTGGTGATGATGGTCTCAGGGGTGGTGGTGATGATGGTCTCAGGGGTGGTGGTGATGATGGTCTCAGTAGTGGTGGTGATGATGGTCTCAGGAGTGGTGGTGAAGGTCTCAGGAGTGGTGGTGATGATGGTCTCAGGAGTGGTGGTGATGATGGTCTCAGGAGTGGTGGAGAAGGTCTCAGGGGTGGTGGTGATGATGGTCTCAGGGGTGGTGGTGATGATGGTCTCAGGGGTGGTGGTGATGATGGTCTCAGGGGTGGTGGTGATGATGGTCTCAGGAGTGGTGGTGAAGGTCTCAGGAGTGGTGGTGGTGATGGTCTCAGGAGTGGTGGAGAAGGTCTCAGGGGTGCTGGTGATGGTCTCAGGGGTGGTGGTGATGATGGTCTCAGGAGTGGTGGTGATGATGGTCTCAGGGGTGGTGGTGAAGGTCTCAGGAGTGGTGGTGATGATGGTCTCAGGAGTGGTGGTGATGATGGTCTCAGGGGTGGTGGTGAAGGTCTCAGGGGTGGTGGTGATGATGGTCTCAGGGGTAGTGGTCGTGCTGGTGTCAGATGTCGTGGTTGCCTCATGGGACGTGCTGGTGGCCCTGGATGTTGTTGTGGCCTCAGGGGTTGTGGTGGCCGAAGCACTGCCGGTTGTCCCAGGGTCAGCCGTGTCTGTCCCAGGGTCACCTCCGCTTTCAAGGTCACCTTCGGCCTCAGTGACCACGGTGGCCTCAGGTCGGATTCTCCTTCCAGGGCTGGGGATGGTCTCTGGGGTGGTGGCCGGGATGGTCATGGTGGTGACAGGGTTCATGGAGGTGGTCCCAGGGCTGGTGTGGGTGGTCCCTGGGCTTGTGGTGGCTTCAGGTGTTGCCATTGTCCCAGAGATCGTGGTGGTTTCAGGGTCAGTGGTGGCCACAAGGACAGTGTTGGTCATGGTTGTTCCAGGTGATGGGGTCATCTCAGGGGTTGTGGTGGTCCGAGGTGGGGTCGGGCTGGTCCCATCACTGGTGGTGACCTCAGGGGTTGTGGTGGTCTGAGGTGGGGTCGGGCTGGTCCCATCACTGGTGGTGGTCCCAGGAACGCTCCTGGTGTCCCCAGATGCTGTATTTGGTGGTCCCACCAACTGTGACAATGTCCACCCCAAATATGGAGGTGGCATCACCTCCGTGGTCTCTGGGGGTCCCGCGGGGGGTGTTGTTGGTGCTCCTGGGGGTGCCGCTTGTTTTTTGGGTGTCCCAGGTGTGGTTCTGTGTCCAGGTGTTGTCCCCACTCCTGCACCTGTTGTTGAGCTCGTCAGGTTCTCCAGGTGGAGCTCCGAGGTCTCCATGGTTGGGGGTCCCTGGGGGTCCCCGGCTGCTGCAGAGACAGTCGGAGGTCCCGGTCCCGGGTGGGCTTGGGGTGTCCCCAACTCGCTGTTCCCGTTGTCCGCCTGTTCTTCCGGAGCCCCCTCGATACCTGTCGGGAGGGTCTGGATCCAGCCGAGCCCACCTGGAGCCGCTGGAACCTTCTGGAACCTTCCCCTCCGAGCCACAGCTCCTCCATTCTGGGGACACCCATCACCTCCCCCTCCCCCCAAGGGTGACGAGACCCCCGTTGTCCCCCCCTGTCACTCCCACCCCCGGGACCACCCCCAGCCCTTCCCCACGTGCCGTTATCGATCCCAGGTGTGCCCTTATTGATCCCAGGTGTGCCCATATCGATCCCAGGTGTGCCCATATTGATCCCAGGTGTGCCCATATTGATCCCAGGTGTGCCCATATTGATCCCAGGTGTGCCCTTATTGATCCCAGGTGTGCCCATATTGATCCCAGGTGTGCCCATATCGATCCCAGGTGTGCCCATATCGATCCCAGGTGTGCCCTTATCGATCCCAGGTGAGCCCTTATCAGCTCCAGGCACCTGTTATCAGCCCCAGGTGATCTCTTATCTCTCCCGTTAACAGCTTTGCTTTCATTTCTCGTTTCTCCTTTTTCCTTTCTCGTTTCTCCTTTTTTGTTTCCCGCTTCTCCTTCCCCCCCCCGGCCGCACCTTGGACCTCCCTCACCTTTACACCTTCCCCTCCCACCGTTCCCAGTTTCCTTTCCCTCAGGGAACTGGGGACACCCCCGTGTCCCCCACATGGCTCCGTGGCTCCGGGACACGTGCCCAGGTGAGCACCCAGGTGAGCACCCAGGTGAGCGCCCAGGTGAGCGCCCAGGTGAGCGCCCGGGACTGTCACACCTTTGATCCGACCCTGCTCAGCTCCCGGGCCACCCTTGGAGCCGCGGGGACACTTTGCCCTCGCCCAAGGGTCTCTGGGATCGACCTTTTTCCTCATGAAATGAATTTTCCTTCTGGAAAATTTCCGGCTTTGGAAAGAAACCCCGAATTAACAAAAATGACTCCTAAAAAAAAACAAACCCAAAACCACTTGAAACGGCCCCAAAAAAAGGCACCTCGCTGCCTCTGGAATCTGCATTTCCCCAGCCCGCTGCCTCTTCCCCGAGGTTCTCCTGCTGCGGCCGCTCTAATGAGCCGCTCTGGTGTAATTAACGCGGCCTCTTAATGAGGTTTCAGCGCTCCCCAACCGCTGGGGTCGGCAGGGGGGTGAGGAGGAGGAGGAGGAGGAGGAGGAGGAGGAGGAGGGGAGGGGGGGGGGGGTGAGGAACGGGGAAGAGCCGGGGTGGAATGGGGGGAGGGGGCTCTGATATGGATCTTCAGGAATGTTCCAGCAGATAAGGGTGGGGGTGGGGGGGAGCGGCGCCTGGCCCAGCCCTGTGGACCCTGACCCATCCCCAGGGACCCCAGACCCATCCTCAAGGACCCCCAACCCATCCCTGGGGGTCCTGATCCATCCCCAGGGACCCCAGACCCATCTCTAGGGATCCCTGACCCATCCCTGTGGATTCTGACCCATCCCCAGGGACCCCCGACCCATCCCTGTGGACCCTGATCCATCCCCAGGGACCCCCAATGCATTCCCAGGGACCCCCAACCCATCCCCAGGGACCCCCGACCCATCCCTGTGGATTCTGACCCATCCCCTGTGAACCCTGATCCATCCCCAGGGACCCCAGACCCATCCTCAAGGACCCCCAACCCACCCCTGTGGCTTCTGATCCATCCCCAAGGAATTTCAATGCATTCCCGGGGACCCCCAACCCATCCCCAGGGACCCCCGACCCACCCCTGTGGGTCCTGATCCATCTCCAGGGACCCCCAATGCACTCCTGGGGACCCCCACCCCATCCCCAGGGACCCCTGACCCATCCCTGTGGACCCTGATCCATCTCCAGGGACCCCCAATGCATTCCTGGAGACCCCCAACCCATCCTCAAGGACCCCCAACCCATCCCCAGGGACCCCCGACCCACCCCTGTGGGTCCTGATCCATCTCCATGGAGCCCCAATGCACTCCTGGGGACCCCCAACCCATCCCCAGGGACCCCCAACCCATCCCTGTGGGTCCTGATCCATCTCCATGGAGCCCCAATGCATTCCTGGAGACCCCCAACCCATCCTCAAGGACCTCCAACCCATCCCTGTGGATTCTGACCCATTCCCAAGGACCCCCGACCCATCCCTGACCCATTCCCAGGGACCCCTGACCCATTCCCTGCCCCATTCCTGGGGACCCCTGACCCATTTCCAGGACCCCACAATGGGATGGGACCTCGGAGAGGGAGATTTTCTGCAGGGAACGGAGGTGACGGAGGTGAAGCCGCCCTTCCACCGAGGATTCCCACCGAAAATCCCGAGGGGAGACCACATCGCCTCCCATCCCACCTGGAATTCCCCCTCCCCAAATAAAAAAAAACCTCCAAGGAAAATCCCTTTCCCTTTCCCACTCACTCGTTCTTCCTTCGGGGAGGAAGAGGAGGAGGAAGAAGTGGAGGTGGAAGATGGAAACTTTCATTTTCCCCATCTTGGCTCCTCCAGCGGCACCATGCCCGAGCCAGAACGCGCTCGGAGCCGGCGGAGCCGTGGGAAGAAGCGGCAGGAGAGGAACCTTGGACTCCGGGGCTGGGAAAGGGACTGAACCTCCCACCCCCTCCGGTGACGCAGCCGTGGGGCGGCCGAGGATCCTCCAGGACCCTTCCTGGACATCAGGAACCCCGTGGGGAACCCCTGGATCATCGCTGGGTCACGCTTGGGTCACCGTTGGTCACCGTTGGTCACCATTGGTCACCATTGGTCACCACAGGGTGCCAGTGGCCAAACCCCATCCTGAGAGAAGACTCAGGTGGCCAAAACCACCATCCCAACCCTTCCAAAACCCCCGTGGGGGAAATCGAGGACCCCCTGGAGACCCCCCACACCCCCTCAGACCCAACCCCAAAACTTTGGCCGCTCTTTTCCCGCTTTTCCGGCCGCTCCCGCACACCTGGCGGGTGGGGACGGCCGATTTTCCACCCAGAAAACAAACACGGCTCTCTCCAGAGCGGAGCGGGCGCCGGGAGGGGTGGGCAGGGCGGGAATCGGACTTTTGGGCCAGCAGGAGGTCAGATTTTATTGGGTCAGGGGGTCCACCCCGCCCGTGTTTGGCAAAGGGGCGTCGTTGTGGGATTTCTTCGCTCTCCCGCGGCCGTCGGGTGGTTGAGGGTTGGTTTCGGTCCTGCTTGGTTGTGTTGGGGTTGGGAATTCCCTCCAAAGCCCACCCAGGATTCCCAAAATCCCCACTGGGATCCCCCCAAATCTCAAATCTCAACCCCCACAACTCCCACCTTGATGTTCAAAACCCCGAACCGGTGCCCCAAACCCCAGTGGTGACCCCAAAACCCAAACCGGGCTTCCAAAAGTCAACTTTGGATTTTAAAGACCCGACCGTGTCCTCCCAACCCCCAAACCTGATCCCAAAATGCCAATTGTGACCCCAAAACCTCGACCTCAACCCTAAAAACTCCCAGTCTGGAACCCAGAACCCCAAACCTCCAATCTCAGCTTTCAAAACCCCAATCTCAACATCCAAAATCCCTTTGTTTAACCCCAAACCTCAGCCACGATACCAAATCCCCCAAAACCCCAACTTTGACCCCCAAAACCCCAACTTTGACCCCCAAAACCCCAACTTTGACCCCCAAAACCCCAACTTTGACCTCCAAAACCCCAACTTTGACCCCCAAAACCCCAATCTTGACCTCCAAACCCCCAGTTTTTCCCCCCAAAACCCCAACCCTGACCCCAAACCCCCAATCTCAACCCCCAGAACCTCAACCGTGACCTCAAACCCCCGACCTCGACCCCCCAAACCCCAAACCGTGACCCCCAAACCCCCACCGGTGACCCCCAGCCCCAAATCTTCACCCCCCAAGGGGTCATCACCCCTTTCCTTTGGGGTCCCCCCCACTCCATCCCCCCCTTTTCCCGGAGATTTCTCAGGAGATGAAATAAATACATCAATAAATATAATTTCTGCCCAGATCAGGATTTTCCAGCTCCGGCGACGCTCCCAGAGCCGGATCCAACCCCGACCCCCACCACGGGATGTCCTCTCCAAGGAGAAACCCCCCCCCCCAAAAAAAGGACCACGGGAGGACCTCTCCTCTCTCACAGAGGATCCCGATCTCGCCTTTTTTCCCCCCAAAAATGAGGGTCCCGAGGGCTTCGGTGGCTGCCCGATGGTGCCGGGGGTCCGGGGGGGCACCTTGGTCACCCCCTCCCCGCCGTGGGGGGGTCACAGGGCTGCTGCACCTTCTGCCAGCACCTGAAAAATGGGGAGGGGGCTGAGGGTTAAGGTTTGGGGTCAAAACCGGGGGTTTTGGGAGTTAATATTGGGGATGCGGGGTCAAGGCTGGGGGGCTGGGTGGGGAGGTTGGGGGTTTGAAGGTCAAAATTTGGGGGTTTGAAGGTCAAAATGTAGGGGTTTGAAGATCAAAATTTGGGGTTTTGAAGATCAAAATTTGGGGTTTTGAAGGTCAAAATTCGGGGTTTGGGCTGGAGTTCGGGGTTTGGGGTTGAAAATTGGGAACTTGGGGCCGAGGCTGGAGGTTTTGGGGTGACAGTTTTGGTTTTGGGGGTCAAGGTAAGGGGGTTTGGGGTCGAGTTTAGGGTTCTGAGGTCACAGTTTGAGTTCTGGAGATCGAGATTGGGGTTGTGAGGTCACAGTTTGAGTTCTGGAGATCGAAATTGGGGGTGTGAGGTCACAGTTTGAGTTCTGGAAATCGAAATTGGGGTTTTGAGGTCACAGTTTGAGTTCTGGAGATTGAAATTGGGGTTCTGAGGTCACAACAGGGGGCTTGGGCATTTTGAGGTCACCGGTTGTGGTTTTGGGGCTCCCGGATTGGGTTTTGGGATCAAAATTGGGGTTCCAGGTCAATCTTAGTCTGAGGACCCCCCCAAACGACGTCACCCACCGACGCCGGCGGTTCCGCCACCTCCGAGCTGGGCTTGTAGGTGTTGTAGGGACCTGGCGGGAGGAAGAGGAGGAGGAGGAGGAGGATGACCCCATGAGGATTTGGGGGGATTTCCCCTCTCCAGGGATGGTTTCACCCCCCGTTTCGGGTCCCACCTTTCCCGGCGCCGCCGCCTCCGCCGTTGACGTGGTAGATCCCGGTGACGCGGCCGCCGCGGCCCCCGTCCGGCCACGCGTCCTCGGCGGCCTCGCTGTGGAGCCGGGGAAGCTTCAGGGGTCTGGGGAGGGGTCGGGGGGTGGCGCTGGAGGTGGGGGGGTCTCCACTCTCCCACCCCCCCGTGGGGCAGAGCTGCTGAACCCCAGATTTCGGGGTCCAACCCAAATCCCCCCTCCCCAGCGCTCTCACCTGGCTCCAGGTGATTTCTCCCGCCCTCGGGCCAGGCGGACGCTGAGGAGGACGCAGAGGATGAGGAGGATGAGGATGGTCAGGCCCAGCCCCAGCCCCACGCCCAGGCCCAGCCCCAGTTTGCTGATGTGGGTCTGGCAGCGGTCACCGGCCGAGAGGAACCGGGGCAGGTCCGGGCAGCTGTGGGGGGAGGTGAGGGGTCACGGGAAGGGTCCTCACCCCCTCCCAGGGTGGGGAACGGGGGTGGGATCCTTCAAGGAACCTTCTGGAATCACAGGAGCCCTCCCTGGAGATCCACCACCGTGAGCCTGGGCTGGGGTCGAGTTCTGAGGGGGGCGGGCAAGGGGTTTGGGGGTCAAGGGATGAGTTTGGGGGTCAAGGGTTGAGTTTGGGGGTCAAGGGTTGGGTTTGGGGGTCAAGGGTCGAGTTTGGGGGTCAAGGGTTGAGTTTGGGGGTCAAGGGTTGAGTTTGGGGGTCAAGGGTTGGGTTTGAAGGTCAAGGGTTGAGTTTGGGGGTCAAGGGTTGAGTTTGGGGGGTCAAGGGATGAGTTTGGGGGTCAAGGGATGAGTTTGGGGGGTCAAGGGTTGAGTTTGAAGGTCAAGGGTTGACTTTGGGGGGTCAAGGGTTGAGTTTGGGGGTCAAGGGTTGGGTGTGGGGGTCAAGGGTTGAGTTTGGGGGGTCAAGGGTTGAGTTTGGGGGTCAAGGGTTGAGTTTGGGGGGTCAAGGGTTGAGTTTGGGGGTCAAGGGTTGAGTTTGGGGGTCAAGGGTTGAGTTTGGGGGGTCAAGGGTTGAGTTTGGGGGTCAAGGGTTGAGTTTGGGGGTCCAGGGCTGGGTTTGGTGGTCATGGGCTGGGTTTTGGTGGTCAAGGTTGGGTGTTGGGGTCAAGGGTTGAGTTTGGGGGTCAAGGGTTGAGTTTGGGGGGTCAAGGGTTGGGTGTGGGGGTCAAGGGTTGGGTTTGGGGGTCAAGGGTTGAGTTTGGGGGGTCAAGGGTTGAGTTTGAAGGTCAAGGGTTGAGTTTGGGGGTCCAGGGCTGGGTTTGAAGGGCAGGAGCTGACGGGAGTCAAGAGTTGGACCATTGGGGTGAAGGTTTTGAGGTGAAGGTTTTGAGGTGAAGGTTTTGGGGTCAAGATTTTGGGGTCAAGATTTCAGGGTGAAGGTTTTGGGGTCAAGGTGCTGGGATGAAGGCTTCGGGGTCAAGGTTTTGGGGTCAAGTTTTTGGGGTGAAGGTTTTGGGGTGAAGGTTTTGGGGTGAAGGTTTTGATGTCAAGTTTTTGGGGTGAAGGTTTCGAGGTGAAGGTTTTGGGGTCAAGTTTTTGGGGTGAAGGTTTTGGGGTGAAGGTTTTGGGGTCAGGTTTTTGGGGTGAAGGTTTTGGGGTGAAGGTTCTGAGGTGAAGGTTTTGGGGTGAAGGTTTTGGGGTGAAGGTTTTGGGGTGAAGGTTTCGGGGTGAAGGTTTCGTGGTGAAGGTTTTGGGGTGAAGGTTTTGGGGTGAAGGTTTTGAGGTCAAGATTTTGGGGTCAAGATTTTGGGGTGAAGGTTTTGGGGTGAAGGTTTTGGGGTGAAGCTTTTGGGGTGAAAGTTTTGGGGTGAAGCTTTTGGGGTCAAGTTTTTGGGGTCAAGATTTTGGGGTGAAGGTTCTGGGGTGAAGGTTCTGGGGTGAAGGTTTTGGGGTGAAGGTTTTGGGGTGAAGGTTTTGGGGTCAAGTTTTTGGGGTGAAGGTTTTGGGGTGAAGGTTTTGGGGTCAGGTTTTTGGGGTGAAGGTTTTGGGGTGAAGGTTCTGAGGTGAAGGTTTTGGGGTGAAGGTTTTGGGGTGAAGGTTTTGGGGTGAAGGTTTCGGGGTGAAGGTTTCGTGGTGAAGGTTTTGGGGTGAAGGTTTTGGGGTGAAGGTTTTGAGGTCAAGATTTTGGGGTCAAGATTTTGGGGTGAAGGTTTTGGGGTGAAGGTTTTGGGGTGAAGCTTTTGGGGTGAAAGTTTTGGGGTGAAGCTTTTGGGGTCAAGTTTTTGGGGTCAAGATTTTGGGGTGAAGGTTTTGGGGTGAAGGTTCTGGGGTGAAGGTTTTGGGGTGAAGGTTCTGGGGTGAAGATTTCGGGGTGAAGGTTTTGTGGTGAAGGTTTTGGGGTGAAGGTTTTGGGGTGAAGGTTTCGAGGTGAAGGTTTCGAGGTGAAGGTTTCGAGGTGAAGGTTTTGTGGTGAAGGTTTTGGGGTGAAGGTTTCGAGGTGAAGGTTTCGAGGTGAAGGTTTCGAGGTGAAGGTTTCAGGGTGAAGGTTTCGGGGTGAAGGTTTCGTGGTGAAGGTTTCGTGGTGAAGGTTTTGGGGTGAAGGTTTTGGGGTGAAGGTTTCGGGCTCAAGGCTTTGGGTGGTGGTGCGACCTTGGCCATCAAACATCGTGGCGTTGAGGCCAAGAACCCAAATTTGGGGTCAAACATCGAGTTTCAACTTCTTCAGCCTTGGGGAGACCCTTGACCACGGGTTCAAGGCCCGCCTTAAGGTGGGACCGGTGGGCGTGGCTGAGGTGGGGCGTGGCCGAGGTGGGGCGTGGCCGAGGTGGGGCGTGGCCAACTCACAAGCAGCGGGGTCCCTCCAGGGTGAGCCGGCAGAGGCCGCGGTGGCAGTCGAAGGAGCCGGGGACGTTGAGGGTGCAGTTGGTGACGCAGAGGAGCCCGGTGGCCGTGCGGTGCGGGAAGTAGAAGCGGCTGAAGTTGGCCGGAGCGTGCGTCCGGCAAAGCTCTGCGGAGGCCAAACCCTGGTCAAGTGTCCCCCTGTCCCCACCGTCCCTCCCCGTGGTGTCCCCAGGTGTCCCCAGGTGTCCCCATGATGTCCCCAGGTGTCCCCGTGGTGTCCCCATGGTGTCCCCAGGTGTCCCCGTGGTGTCCCCAGGTGTCCCCGAGGTGTCCCCAGGTGTCTCCAGATGTCCCTGTGGTGTCCCCATGGTGTCCCTGGGTGTCCCCAGGTGTCTCCAGATGTCCCCGTGGTGTTCCCAGGTGTGTCCCAGGTGTCCCCAGCTGTCCCCATGGTGTCCCCAGGTGTCCCCGTGGTGTCCCCGTGGTGTCCCCAGCTGTCCCCAGGTGTCCCCAGGTGTCCCCGTGGTGTCCCCAGGTGTCCCCAGCTGTCCCCAGCTGTCCCCAGGTGTCACCGTGGTGTCCCCAGGTGTCCCTGTGGTGTCCCTGTGGTGTCCCCGGGTGTCCCCAGCTGTCCCCAGGTGTCCCCTTGGTGTCCCCATGGTGTCCCCAGGTGTCCCCGTGGTGTCCCCGTGGTGTCCCCAGGTGTGTCCCAGGTGTCCCCAGGTGTCCCCATAGTGTCCCCAGGTGTCCCCAGGTGTCCCCAGGTGTCCCCAGGTGTCCCCATGGTGTCCCCAGGTGTCCCCATGGTGTCCCCGGGTGTCTCCAGGTGTCCCCATGGTGTCCCCAGGTGTCCCCAGGTGTCCCCAGCCCGCGCTCACCGGTGTCATTGAGTGCCAGCGCGGTGGCTCCGGTGGCTCTGGCGGAGATGGCGGTGAAGCAGAGCCCGTCTGGGGGAGGGGAGAGCAAGGGGTGGTCACCCAGGGTGACCAGAGGTGTTGGGAACCAGGGTGGTCACTCAGGGTGACCAGAGGTGTTGGGGACCGTGGTGGTCACTCAGGGTGACCAGAGGTGTTGGGGACCGTGGTGGTCACTCAGGGTGACCAGAGGTGTTGGGGACCGGGGTGGTCACTCAGGGTGACCAGAGGTGTTGGGGACCGGGGTGGTCACTCAGGGTGACCAGAGGTGTTGGGGACTGTGGTGGTCACTGGGGGTGACCAGAGGTGTTGGGGACCGGGGTGGTCACTGGGGGTGACCAGAGGTGTTGGGGACCGGGGTGGTCACTGGGGGTGACCAGAGGTGTTGGGGACTGGGGTGGTCACTCAGGGTGACCAGAGGTGTTGGGGACCGGGGTGGTCACTCAGGGTGACCAGAGGTGTTGTGGACTGGCCCAGGGTGGTCAGTGGTCACCTACCGGCCGAGGGGCCGCAGTTGTGGGGCTGGGCTGCGGCGTTGGTCATGGCCAGCAGCTCCAGGGCTCGGTGGTCCAGGCTGGCGTTGCCGGGCAGGGGCTGGAGCCGGACGCGGTAACTGACCACCACGCTGCCGCGGCTGCGGGGGACGGGCTCGGGTCGTGGGGGCTTGGGGCTGTCACGTCCTGTCCCACCCCACTGATCCCACCCCACCCCATTGATCCCGTCCCACCCCACTGATCCAATCCCACCCCACTGATCCCATCCCACTGATCCCATCCCACTGATCCTGTCCCACCCCATTGATCCCGTCCCATCCCACTCACCCCACTGATCCCATCCCACTGATCCCATCCCACCCCACTGATCCCATCCCACCCCATCCCATCCCACTGATCCCGTCCCACTCACCCCACTGATCCCACCCCACTGATCCCATCCCACCCCACTGATCCCATCCCACCCCACTGATCCCACCCCACTGATCCCGTCCCACTCACCCCATTGATCCCACCCCATTGATCCCACCCCACTGACCCCACCCCACTGATCCCATCCCACCCCACTGATCCCGTCCCACTCACCTC
Organism: Poecile montanus; assembly: GCA_038429875.1. NCBI lineage: Eukaryota > Metazoa > Chordata > Aves > Passeriformes > Paridae > Poecile > Poecile montanus. The sequence goes on from CM076534.1 coordinate 982,590, forward strand.
ACTGATCCCGTCCCACCCCATCCCGTCCCACCCCACTGATCCCGTCCCACTGATCCCATCCCATCCCATCCCATCCCATCCCATCCCATCCCATCCCGTCCCATCCCATCCCATCCCATCCCGTCCCACCCCACTGATCCCGTCCCACCCCACTGATCCCGTCCCACCCCACTGATCCCATCCCACCCCACTGATCCCGTCCCACTCACCCCACTGATCCCGTCCCACTCACCCCACTGATCCCGTCCCACCCCATCCCGTCCCACCCCACTGATCCCATCCCACTGATCCCACTGATCCCGTCCCACTGATCCCATCCCATCCCATCCCATCCCATCCCATCCCATCCCATCCCATCCCATCCCGTCCCACCCCACTGATCCCGTCCCACCCCACTGATCCCGTCCCACCCCACTGATCCCGCCCCACTCACCCCACTGATCCCACCCCACTGATCCCATCCCACCCCACTGATCCCATCCCACTGATCCCACTGGTCCCATCCCACTGATCCCACCCCACTGATCCCATCCCACTGATCCCATCCCACTGATCCCACTGATCCCACTGATCCCATCCCATCCCATCCCAAGGATCCCACCCCATGGATCCCATCCCACCCCACAGACCCCACCCCATGGATCTCGTCCCATCTCACCCCATGGATCCCACCCCACAGATCCCATCCCACCCCATTGATCCCACCCCATGGATCTCACACCACAGATCCCATCCCACCTCATGGATCCCACCCCATTGATCCCATCCCACCCCACGGATCCCATCCCACCCCACAGATCACATCCCACCCCACGGATCCCACCCCATTGATCCCATCCCATGGATCCCATCCCACCCCACAGATCCCACACCATGGATCCCACCCCACAGATCCCACCCCATGGATCCCACCCCACAGATCCCACCCCACAGATCCCAGCCCCTGGTCCCTCACCCACCTGAGGCTCAGGACGCTGATCCCGCGGTAGCCGGAGACGTTCCGGTAGATCCCGTCCATCTGGGGACAGACGGACACGGGTCAGACTGGACCTGGGGACGGTCACTGGGAACGGTCCTTTGGGGTGTCCTTCGGGGGCTTCCTGGGGATGTTCAGGGGGTCCCTTGGGGGGTCCCCTGGGTCGTCCCTTAGGGTGGTCCTTGGGGTCCCTCAGAGTGGTTCCCTTGGGGTGATCCTGGGGGTCTTTGGGTGAATCCTTTGGGGTGGGATCCATGGGATGGTCCTGGGGGTCCTTTGGGATGGTCCTGGGATCTTTTGGGATGGTCCTGGGGATCCCTTAGGGTGGTCCTGAGGGTGCCTTGGGGTGTCCCCTTGGGATGGTCCTGGGGGTCCTTGTGGTGGAGCCTTGGGATGGTCCTGGGGGTCCCTAGGGATGGTCTCTAGGGATGGACCTTCTGGATGGTTCCTTGGGGTGGTCCTGGGGGTCTTTGGGTGAATCCTTTGGGGTGGAGCCTTGGGATGGTCCTGGGGGTCCTCGTGATGGACCTTTGGGATGGTACTGGGGGTCCCTAGGGGTGGTCCTGGGATCTTTTGGGATAGTCCTGGGGGTCCTTTGGGATGGTCCTGGGGGTCCTTGTGATGGAGCTTTGGGATGGTCCTGGGGGTCCCTAGGGGTGGTCTCTAGGGATGGACCTTCTGGATGGTTCCTTGGGATGGTCCCAGGTGTCCTTGGTGGATCCCTTGGGATGGACCTTGGGATGGACCTTGGGGTGGACCTCGGGGTGGACCTTGGGGTGATCCTGGGGGTCCCTCGGGGTGTGTCCCCCCCCTCCCCCCCCCAGGAGGTCCCACCGAGGGGGTCTCACCGTCCGGCTGAACTCCTGGGCGAAGCGCCGGTGGCCGGGGGACGAGGTGTCCCCCAGGTCCTCCGAGAAGTCCCGGTTGGTGACGCGGGCCACCATGGTGACAGAGGGACCCAGCTCTGCGGGGACAGCGCCCGTCGGTGACACGGGGACACCTCGGGGGGGACACGGAGTGGGGGGGGGGGACACGGGGACACCTCGGGGGGGACATGGGGACACCTGGGGGGGGACACGGGGACACCTCGGGGGGGACACCTCGGGGGGGGACACGGGGACACCTCGGGGGGGACACGGGGACACCTCGGGGAGGGGACACGGGGTGGGGGGGGGGACACGGGGACACCTCGGGGTGGGGACATGGGGACACCTCGGGGGGGACACGGAGACACCTCGGGGAGGACACGGGGACACCTTGGGGGGGACACGGGGACACCTCGGGGAGGGGACACGGGGACACCTCGGGGGGGGGACACGGAGACACCTCGGAGGGGACACGGGGACACCTCGGGATGGGGACATGGGGACACCTCGGGGGGGACATGGGGTGGGGGGGGGGGACACGGGGACACCTCGGGGGGGGACACGGGGTGGGGTGGGGTGGGGGGGACACGGGGACACCCCGGGGAGGGGACACGGGGACACCTCGGAGGGGACACAGGGACACCTCGGGGGGGACACGGGGACACCTGGAGGGGGACACCTGGGGGGGGACACGGGGTGGGGTGGGGGGGACACAGGGACACCTCGGGGGGGACACGGGGTGGGGTGGTGTGGGGGGGACACGGGGACACCTCGGGGGGGGGACACAGGGACACCTGGGGGGGGACACCTCGGAGGGGACACGGGGTGGGGTGGGGGGGACACGGGGACACCTCGGGGGGGACACGGGGTGGTGTGGGGGGGACACGGGGACGCCTCGGAGGGGACACGGGGACACCTCGGAGGGGACACGGGGTGGGACAGGGGGGTCACAGGTGGGGTGTCCCCCACCCTTTACCTGCCGTCAGGTTGATGGTGGTGGCACCGAACTCGCAGCGGGCGCCGTCCACGTTGGGGGGGCACAGACACCCCGTGCCCAGCCAGCGCCCCCCGTTCAGGCAGGGGTCTGGGGGGGACACCAGGCCTTGGGGACCCCAACAGTGTCACCCCCATTGTCCCCCCCCCCGGCTGGCCCAAACCTCCATTTTTTGGGCAAAACCAGGAAAAAAACCCAATTCCTGTTGCCCCTCCCCACCCCCCAAGCCCACCTTGGGGTGCTCTGGGTGGGGGGCAACACCCCCAAAACACCCGCGGAGTTTGGGGGTGGTCCCACCCCAGGAGGAGCCCCCAGCCCAGTTCCACCCAGTTGTCTCCACCATCATCACCACAGCTCTCAATTTTGGGGGGAAAACGGGAAAAAACCCCAATTCCTGTGAGGTCCTCCTGGCTGGGGGGGGCAGCACTGAGGGGCCCAAAACTCCTCTGGGGGGGCCTCCCCCCTCCCCAAAAAATGTGTGGGGGGGGTGGTCCCGCCCCAGGAGGAGCCGCCACCCCCCTCATTCCACCATCAGAACCCCCCCCCCCCAATTTTGGGGGTAAAACCAAGAAAAACCCCAATTCCTGTTTCCACCCCTCCCTCACCCTGCTGTGCCCCCCACCCAAAAAACACCCAGGGATTTTGGGGAGGGGTCTTCCCACCCCAGGCAAAGCCACGGACCTCTGGTGGTGGGGACGGCGGTGGTCGTGGTTCTCCTGGTGCTCCCGGGGGTCTCTCTGCTCCGGGCTGGGGGTTCGGCCGGGGGGGCTGTGGTGGGTCTGGGGTCTTCACAGCGGGCTCCGGAGAAGCCGGGGGGGCAGTAGCAGCCGGTGCCCACGGCGGTGCCACCGTGGCGACAGGCGGTGGCCGGCTCGGGGGTGGCACAGCGCGGTCCGGTCCGGCCCGGGGGGCACACGCAGCGCTCGCCCACCGCGGTGCTGCCCCCGGAGCAGCGGTCAGAGGGGTCGGGGGTCGCGCAGGTGGGGCCGGTGAAGCCGGGGGGGCACAGGCAGAGGGTCCGGTTGGCCACGCCACCGTTGTGGCACACGACTGGGACGGGAGGGGGGACAAGGAGGCGGTGAGGGGACACGGGAGGGGGAGCAGGGTCCTTCCTTCGGCCTCTGGACGCGTCAGAGGAGACCCCCGGGAGGAGACCCCACCCCAGGAGACCCCAGGAGACCCCCAGAACCTTCATCCTCCTCTTCATCCTCACCCCAGGAGACCCCCGGGAGGAGACCCCACCCCAGGACACCCCAGGAGACCCCCAGGACCTCCATCCTCCTCTTCATCCTCACCCCAGGAGACACCCGGGAGGAGACCCCACCCCAGGAGACCCCAGGACACCCCCAGAACCTTCATCCTCCTCTTCCTCCCCAGCCCAGGAGACCCCCGGGAGGAGACCCCACCCCAGGAGACCCCAGGAGACCCCCAGAACACCCCAGGACACCCCAGGAGACCCCAGAACCTCCATCCTCCTCTTCATCCTCACCCCAGGAGACCCTTGGGAAGGAGACCCCACCCCAGGAGACCCCAGGACACCCCCAGGACACCCCAGAACCTTCATCCTCCTCTTCATCCTCACCCCAGGAGACCCCCGGGAAGAGACCCCACCCCAGGACACCCCCAGGACACCCCAGGAGACCCCAGGACACCCCCAGAACCTCCATCCTCCTCTTCATTCTCACCCCAGAAGATCCATGGGAAGGAGACCCCACCCCAGGAGACCCCAGGACACCCCAGGACACCCCCAGAACACCCCAGGACACCCCCAGGACCTCCATCCTCCTCTTCCTCCTCACCCCAGGAGACCCCCGGGAGGAGACCCCACCCCAGGAGACCCCAGGACACCCCAGGATACCCCCAGGAGACCCCAGGAGACCCCAGGACACCCCCAGAACACCCCAGGACACCCCCAGAACCTCCATCCTCCTCTTCCTCCTCACCCCAGGAGACCCCCGGGAGGAGACCCCACCCCAGGACACCCCCAGGACACCCCCAGGACACCCCAGAACCTCCATCCTCCTCTTCATCCTCACCCCAGAAGATCCATGGGAAGGAGACCCCACCCCAGGAGACCCCCAGAACCTCATCCTCCTCTTCATCCTCACACCAGGAGACCCCTGGGAGGAGACCCCACCCCAGGAGACCCCAGGAGACCCCAGGACACCCCCAGAACACCCCAGGACACCCCCAGAACCTCCATCCTCCTCTTCCTCCTCACCCCAGGACACCCCAGAACCTCCATCCTCCTCTTCATCCTCACCCCAGGAGACCCTTGGGAAGGAGACCCCTACCCCAGGAGACCCCCAGGACACCCCAGGAGACCCCAGAACACCCCAGAACCTCCATCCTCCTCTTCATCCTCACCCCAGAGGATCCATGGGAAGGAGACCCCACCCCAGGAGACCCCCAGAACCTCCATTCTCCTCTTCCTCCTCACCCCAGGAGACCCTTGGGAAGGAGACCCCACCCCAGGAGACCCCACCCCAGGAGACCCCACCCCAGGAGACCCCACCCCGAACCCCGTGACCCCCCCAGGACACTCACTGGCCGGGGGGCTGGAGCCGTGTGGGAGGAAGAGGCAGATGGTGGCCACGGTGGTGACAGTGGTGGTGGCCGCGCCGCTCAGAACGTCCCCGGTGGTCCCGGCAGAGCCGTGGCCCAGCGCCCCGGTGGCTTCGGTGGCGTTGGGCGGGACCTGGGGCGTCACCGCCGCGCTCTCGGTGACACCCAGGGTGGTGTTGGTGGCATTGGGCGGGGCTGGCGTTGAGGTGACGTCGGCAGGGACGACGGGGAGGGTGGACAGGGTGTGGCTCTCCAGGGTGGTGGCCGTGGTGTCACTTTCCAGGGTGGTGGCCCTGGTGGCATTCCCCATGGCCCTGGTGTGGTCACTGGTGGCCACGGTGGTCACTGGCATGGCCGTGGTGTCACTTTCCAGGGTGGTGGACCTGGTGGCGTTCCCCATGGCCCTGGTGTGGTCACTGGTGGCCATGGTGGTCACTGGCATGGCTGTGGTGTCACTTTCCATGGTGGTGGCCCTGGTGATGTTCCCCATGGCCCTGGTGTCCCTTTCCATGGTGGTGGCCCTGGTGTCCCTTTCCATGGTGGTGGCCCTGCTGCTGTTCCCCATGGCCCTGGTGTTCCTCGCCCTGGTGGTGGCCCTGCTGTGGCCCCCCAGGAGCTCTGGTGGCATCATCGTGGTGTCATTTTCCACGGTGGTGGCCCTGGTGTTCCTTACCGTGGTGGCCACCGGTGTGGCCTCGGTGTCACCTTCCATGGGGGTGGCCTCGGTGTCTCCTTCCATGGGGGTGGCCTCGGTGTCACCTTCTATGGGGGTGGCCTCGGTGTCACCCTCGGTGACCTCGTTCTCACCCTCCATGGCCGTGGTCTCTCCCTCGGCGAGGTTTGACCGAGTGACCGCGGTGTCACCGTCCACGGCTGCGGTGTCACCCTCCACGGCTGCGGTGTCACCGTCCACGGCTGCGGTGTCACCCTCCACGGCTGCGGTGTCACCCTCCACGGTGGTGGCCCCGCTGTGGCTCCTCACGGACCAGCCCGTGACGTTTCTCACCCGCCGCTCTGGTGGCACCGTCGTGGTGTTGTCCCCTGTGGTGGTGGCCATGGGGACGCTGCCCCTGACCCTGGTGGCCCTCTCTGTGCTGGTGGCCACATCATGGTCCATGGTGGTCACCACGTCATGGTCCAAGCTGGTGACCACGTCATGGTCCATGGTGGTGGCCATGTCATAGTCCATGGTGGTCACCACGTCATGGTCCGAGCTGGTGACCACGTCATGGTCCATGGTGGTGACCACGTCATGGTCTGTGTTGGCACTGACCATCATGTCCCTCTCCATGGTGGTGACCACATCATGGTCCATGGTGGTGACCACATCATGGTCCGTGTTGGCACTGACCACCGCGGTGACCGTGCCATTCCTTCCCATGGTGGTGGCCCTGGTGACGTTTCCCACCATGGTGGCCCTGCTGACACTTCCCACCATGGTGGCCCCGGTGACACTTCCCACCGTGGTGGCCCCGGTGACACTTCCCACCGTGGTGGCCCTGCTGACACTTCCCACCATGGTGGCCCTGGTGACGTTTCCCACCATGGTGGCCCTGCTGACACTTCCCACCATGGTGGCCCCGGTGACACTTCCCACCATGGTGGCCCTGCTGACACTTCCCACCATGGTGGCCCTGCTGACACTTCCCACGGTGGTGACATTTCCCTCCTCCGTTCTTCCCGTGACATTCCTCTCCCGCCTCACCGGTGGCGCGTCCGTGTCGCTCTCCTCGGTGCCACCCCCCATCACCGTCACCGTCACCGTCACCGCGCCGTTGGTCCCCGCGGTGTCACCGGCGTACAGCGCCTTCCCCGCCGCCGCGCTCGGTCCCGTCCCGCCGCACTCGCAGCGAGGTCCCCAAGCCGTGGGGGGACACCGGCACGTCCCCTTCTCCAAAGTGCCACCGTTGAGGCACCGCGTCACCTCCTCGCGGTGCTGGCAGGTGTCCCCGCGGAAGCCGGGCGGGCACACGCAGCGTGTCCCAAAGGCGGTGGCCCCGTTGTGGCAGGCGCTGGCGGGGTCGGGGTGCTGGCACAGGGGTCCCCCAAAGCCCGGGGGACAGAAGCAGGCGGTGCCCACCGCGGTGCCACCGTTGCGGCAGGCGCCGGACGGGTCGGGGGTCTCGCAGCGCCGGCCGGAGCGGCCGGGGGGACAAACGCAGCCGTCGGCCACCGCGGTGCCACCACCGGAGCAGGGGGCTGGAAGGGACAGCAGGGGGTGGGGTGTGGGGACTGTCCCCAAACTGGGGAGGGGGCTGGGGGTGGCCCCAAACTGGGAAAGGGACCTGGGGGACTGTCCTCAAACTGGGAGTGGCACCTGGAGCTGTCCCCAAACTGGGAAAGGAACCTGGGGGACTGTCCCCAAACTGGGGAGGGGGCTGGGGGTGGCCCCAAACTGGGAAAGGGACACGAGGGGGTGTCCTCAAACTGGGGAGGGGGCTGGGGGTGGCTCCAAACTGGGAAAGGGACCTGGGGGACTGTCCCCAAACTGGGAGTGGGACCTGGGGGTGTCCCCAAACTGGGGAGGGGGCTGGGGGTGGCCCCAAACTGGGAAAGGGACACCAGGGACTGTCCCCAAACTGGGGAGGGGGCTGGGGGTGGCCCCAAACTGGGAAAGGGACACACGAGTCTGTCCCCAAACTGGGAAAGGGACACCAGGGACTGTCCCCAAACTGGGAAAGGGACCTGGGGGACTGTCCCCAAATTGGGGAGGGGGCTGGGGGTGGCCCCAAACTGGGAAAGGGACAGCAGGGACTGTCCCCAAACTGGGGAGGGGGCTGGGGGTGGCCCCAAACTGGGAGTGGGACAGGAGGGACTGTCCTCAAACTGGGGAGGGGGCTGGGGGTGGCCCCAAACTGGGAGTGGGACAGGAGGGACTGTCCTCAAACTGGGGAGGGGGCTGGGGGTGGCTCCAAACTGGGAAAGGGACCTGGGGGACTGTCCCCAAACTGGGAAAGGGACCTGGGGGACTGTCCCCAAACTGGGAAAGGGACACCAGGGTTTGTCCCCAAACTGGGAAAGGGACACACGAGTCTGTCCCCAAACTGGGAAAGGGACACCAGGATCTGTCCCCAAACTGGGAAAGGGACACCAGGGACTGTCCCCAAACTGGGGAGGGGGCTGGGGGTGGCCCCAAACTGGGAAAGGGACACGAGGGGGTGTCCTCAAACTGGGAAAGGGACACCAGGGACTGTCCCCAAACTGGGAAAGGGACACCAGGGACTGTCCCCAAACTGGGGAGGGGGCTGGGGGTGGCCCCAAACTGGGAAAGAGACACCAGGGACTGTCCCCAAACTGGGAAAGGGACACCAGGGTTTGTCCCCAAACTGGGAAAGGGACACCAGGGACTGTCCCCAAACTGGGAAAGGGACACGAGGGTTTGACCCCAAACTGGGAAAGGGACACCAGGGACTGTCCCCAAACTGGGAAAGGGACACCAGGGTCTGTCCCCAAACCGGGAGTGGCACCTGGGGGTCTGTCCCCAAACCGGGAGTGGCACCTGGGGGTCCATCCCCGCTCCTGCCCCACCTCCCTTGGATCGATGTCACCCAACGCCCCCGGGAGAGGCCCCCCAGGTCCGGGAGGGGACACTGGGGTGTGACCCCCCCCCCCCCAAATCTGCTCCTGGAGGACCGGAACCCCCCACCCCAAGCTGGGAGGAGGGGAGGGGTCACCCCGGCCCCCTCGGGGCTCCCCGGGCCCGGGATGTCCCCAAGGCCACCGGCTGCTCCAAGGGCATCGCCGGGAACCCCAAAAAGAGCTGAAACCACCCCAAAAAACCCCCCAAAGAAGGGATTTCGGAGGTGGCATCCCCGTCTCACCTGCCAGAGCCTCCGAGGGGGTGAAGAGGAGGAGGAGGAGGAGGAGGATGAAGATTCTGCAGCCCAGCTCCATCCTTGGCCGATCCTGGAGGAGCCACCGGGGCGACTGAGCCGGAGCCGGTGGCCACCGGGACTTTGTGTCCCGAATCCATCCCGGTCATCGACCGCAGGTAAATAATTCCCTGAGTCACGGGATTTTATCAAACCCCGGGATATTTAATATTTAATTTAATAAAGGAAAAGAAAACCCACCCAAGGAGGGCGTGAGAAGAGCCGGACAATCCCGAGGGAATTCCGGAACATTCCGCGGCGGGCCCAGCCCGGCTGCTGATAAGATACGGGGGGAGCCGGGGTGGGCGGAGATGGAATTTGGGGACAGCTGAGTCACCCCAGGGTGACGGTGACACCCTCACTCCCAGCCAGGGGATTTGGGGAGGGGTCCCCAAGGGGGTTTGGGGACAGCTGAGTCACCCTGGGGTGACGGTGACACCCCAGGAGGGGCTGAAGGGATTTGGGGAGGGGTCCCCAGAGGGGTTTGGGGACAGCTGAGTCACCCCAGGGTGACGGTGACACCCCAGGAGGGGCTGAAGGGATTTGGGGAGGGGTCCCTGGAGGGGTCTGGGGACAGCTGAGTCACCCCAGGGTGACGGTGACACCCCAGGAGGGGCTGCGGGGATTTGGGGAGGGGTCCCCAAGGGCATTTGGGGACAGCTGAGTCACCCCAGGGTGATGGTGACACCCCAGGAGGGGCTGCGGGGATTTGGGGAGGGGTCCCCAGAGGGGTTTGGGGACAGCTGAGTCACCCCAGGGTGACGGTGACACCCCAGGAGGGGCTGAAGGGATTTGGGGAGGGGTCCCTGGAGGGGTTTGGGGACAGCTGAGTCACCCCAGGGTGACGGTGACACCCCAGGAGGGGCTGAAGGGATTTGGGGAGGGGTCCCCGGGGGGTTTGGGGGGTTTTGGTGTCGTGTTTGGGGTTCTGCTGCCTTCCCAGGGTGTCCCAGTTTGTCCCAGTTTGTCCCAGTTTGTTCTGGGTGTCACCTGCTCCTTGGGGTGTCCCAGTAATCCCAGCTTGTCCCAGTTTGTCCCAGTGTGTCCCAGCGATCCCAGTATGTCCCAGTATGTCCCAGTATGTCCCAGTATGTCCCAGTTTGTCCCAGTGTGTCCCAGTGATCCCAGTGTGTCCCAGTATGTCCCAGTTTGTCCCAGTATGTCCCAGTGGCTGGGTGCCACCAGCTCCTTTCCCAGTGTGTCCCAGTAATCCCAGTTTGTCCCAGTTTGTCCCAGTGTGTCCCAGTATGTCCCAGTTTGTCCCAGTATGTCCCAGTATGTCCCAGTGTGTCCCAGTTTGTCCCAGTTTGTCCCAGTATGTCCCAGTGGCTGGGTGCCACCAGCTCCTTTCCCAGTATTTCCCAGTTTGTTCTGGGTGCCACCACCTCCTCAGGGTCTCCCAGTTTGTCCCAGTAATCCCAGTGTGTCCCAGTAACCCCAGTGTGTCCCAGTAATCCCAGTATAACCCAGTTTGTCCCAGTTTGTTCTGGGTGTCACCTGCTCCTTGGGGTGTCCCAGTATGTCCCAGTATGTCCCAGTGATCCCAGTGTGTCCCAGTATGTCCCAGTTTGTCCCAGTATATCCCAGTGGCTGGGTGCCACCAGCTCCTTTCCCAGTGTGTCCCAGTAATCCCAGTTTATCCCAGTTTGTCCCAGTTTGTTCTGGGTGTCACCAGCTCCTTGGGGTGTCCCAGTGTGTCCCAGTGATCCCAGTATATCCCAGTGTGTCCCAGTGTGTCCCAGTGATCCCAGTATATCCCAGTGTGTCCCAGTATATCCCAGTTTGTCCCAGTATTTCCCAGTTTGTTCTGGGTGTCACCTGCTCCTTGGGGTGTCCCAGTATGTCCCAGTGTGTCCCAGTATGTCCCAGCAATCCCAGTAATCCCAGTGCATCCCAATGTGTCCCAGTGATCCCGGTTTGTCCGAGTTTGTCCCAGTGTGTCCCAGTGATCCCAGTAATCCCAGTTTGTCCCAGTATTTCCCAGTTTGTTCTGGGTGCCACCACCTCCTCAGGGTCTCCCAGTTTGTCCCAGTGATCCCAGTATGTCCCAGTAATCCCAGTGTGTCCCAGTGATCCCAGTAATCCCAGTTTGTCCCAGTATGCCCCAGTTTGTTCTGGTACTTTACTCCCAGTCCCTCCCAGTCCCTCCCAGTCTCTCCCAGTCCCTCCCAGTCCTTCCCAGTCCCCCCCAGTCCATTCCCAGTCTCTCCCAGTCCCTCCCAGTTCCTCCCAGTCCCTCCCAGTACCCCCCAGTCCCCCCCCAGTCCCTCCCAGTCCCTCCCAGTACCCCCCAGTCCCCCCCCAGTTCCCTCCCAGTCCCTCCCAGTCCCTCCCAGTCCCCCCCAGTCCCCCCCAGTCCCTCCCAGTCCCTCCCAGTCCCTCCCAGTCCCTCCCAGTCTCTCCCAGTTCCCCCAGTCCCGTGACGCCCCCCCCCCCAACCCCGCGGCGATTCAGACAAACCAGAGCGAGAAATCGATGATTTATTATCAATAATTGATTAATTAGAATAATTGATTAATTCCAATAAATAACCGGGGGGGAGGGGCAGGAAAAGGGGGGGAGGGGCTCCGGCATTCCCTCCCCTCCCCCCCCTCCAAAAAAAGGGGATTTTTGGGGGGGCTTCGACCCCCCCGGGACCCCCCGGGCTCTGCCCGCGGGGATTTTGGGGCTTCGGCACCACAAATAAATAAATATTGAGGGGTTCAACCCCCCAGATCCTGCAAAGATCCACCCAAACTTCCCCAAATCCAGTAAAAATCCACCCAAAATTCCCCAAATCCCAAAAAAATCCCACAAAAATCCCCCAAATCCCAAAAAAATCCACCCAAAATTCCCCAAATCCCAAAAAAATCCCACAAAAATCCCCAAATCCTGCAAAAATCCACCCCAAAATTCCCCAAAATCCTGCAAAAATCACCCAAAATTCCCCAAAATCCTGCAAAAATCCCCCCAAAATTCCCCAAATCCTGCAAAAATCCACCCAAAATTCCCCAAATCCCCAAAAAATCCCACAAAAATCCCCCCAAAATTCCCCAAATCCTGCAAAAATCCCCCCAAAATTCCCCAAATCCCAAAAAAATCCCCCAAAATTCCCCAAATCCTGCAAAAATCCCCCCAAAATTCCCCAAAATCCGGCAAAAATCCACCCCAAATCCCCCAAATCCTGCAAAAATCCACCCAAAATTCCCCAAATCCTGCAAAAATCCACCCAAAATTCCCCAAATCCTGCAAAAATCCCCCCAAAATTCCCCAAATCCTGCAAAAATCCCCCCAAAATTCCCCAAATCCTGCAAAAATCCCCCCAAAATTCCCCAAATCCTGCAAAAATCCCCCCAAAATTCCCCAAATCCTGCAAAAATCCACCCAAAATTCCCCAAAATCCAGTAAAAATCCTCCCAAATTCCCCCAAATCCTGCAAAAATCCAACCAAAATCCCCCAAATCCTGCAAAAATTCTTCCAACCCCCCCCAATTCCTCAAATCCTGCAAAAATCCCCCCAAAATTCCCCAAATCCCCCCAAATTCCCCAAAATTCCTCCAAATCCCACAAATCCCACAAAAATCACCCAAAATCCCCCAAAATTCCCCAAATCCAGTAAAAATCCCCCCAAAATTCCCCCAAATCCCGCAAAAATCACCCAAAATTCCCCAAATCCCGCAAAAATCCACCCCAAATCCCCCAAATCCTGCAAAAATCCACCCAAAACCCCCCAAATCCCAAAAAAATCCACCCAAAATCCCCAAATTCCCCCAAATTCCCCAAAATTCCTCCAAATCCCCCCCAAATTCCCCAAATCCGGCAAAAATCCCCCCAAATTCCCCCAAAATTCCCCAAATCCCCAAAAAATCCCCCCAAAATTCCCCAAATTCCTCCCCCAACCCCAAGGGTCTCCCCCGGCTTCTGGCGTGTCCTGCACGCTGCAGCAAACTGGGAGTTACTGGGAGCTACTGGGAGCTACTGGGAGCTACTGGGAGTTACTGGGGGTTACTGGGGGCTACTGGGAGCTACTGGGAGTTACTGGGAGCTACTGGGAGCTACTGGGAGCTACTGGGAGTTACTGGGAGTTACTGGGGGCTACTGGGAGCTACTGGGAGCTACTGGGAGCTACTGGGAGTTACTGGGAGCTACTGGGAGCTACTGGGAGTTACTGGGAGTTACTGGGAGTTACTGGGAGCTACTGGGAACTACTGGGAGCTACTGGGGGCTACTGGGGGCTACTGGGAGTTACTGGGAGCTACTGGGAGCTACTGGGAGCTACTGGGAGCTACTGGGGGTTACTGGGGGTTACTGGGGGCTACTGGGAGCTACTGGGGGCTACTGGGAGTTACTGGGAGTTACTGGGAGTTACTGGGAGTTACTGGGAGCTACTGGGAACTACTGGGAGCTACTGGGGGCTACTGGGGGCTACTGGGAGTTACTGGGAGCTACTGGGAGCTACTGGGAGCTACTGGGAGCTACTGGGGGTTACTGGGGGTTACTGGGGGCTACTGGGAGCTACTGGGGGCTACTGGGAGTTACTGGGAGTTACTGGGAGTTACTGGGAGTTACTGGGGGCTACTGGGAGCTACTGGGAGTTACTGGGAGCTACTGGGAGCTACTGGGAGCTACTGGGAGCTACTGGGAGTTACTGGGAGTTACTGGGAGCTACTGGGAGTTACTGGGGGCTACTGGGAGCTACTGGGAGCCGGTCCCGATTCTCCCATGGGTTTTGGGGGGGTCTCTCTTGGAGTTTGGGGGTCTCCTGGCCCAGGTTGGGGTCTCCTGGTTGGGGTTGGAGTCTCCTGGTCCTGGTTGGTGTCTCCTCATCTGGGTTGGGGTCTCCAGGTTGGGGTCTCCTGGTCGGGGTCTCCTGGTCCAGGTCGGGGTCTCCAGGTTGGGGTCTCCTCATCTGGGTTGGGGTCTCCTGGTCCTGGTTGGTGTCTCCTCATCTGGGTCGGGGTCTCCAGATCAGGGTCTCCTGGTCCTGGTTGGGGTCTCCTGGTCCAGGTCGGGGTCTCCTGGTTGGTGTCTCCTCATCTGGGTTGGGGTCTCCTGGTCCAGGTTGAGGTCCCCTCATCCAGGTCAAGGTCTCCTGGTTGGGGTCAGGGTCCCCTCATTTGGGTTGGGGTCTCCTGGTCCAGGTCAGGGTCTCCTGGTCCAGGTTGGGGTCTCCTGGTCCAGGTCAAGATCTTCTGTTCCAAGCTGGGGTCTTGTGGTCCAGGTCAGGACCTTCTGGTCTGGATCAAGGTCCCCTCATTTGGGTCAGGGTCTCCTGGTCCAGGTCGGGGTCTCCTGGTCCACATCAAGGTCTCCTCATCTGGGTTGGGGTCTCCTGGTCCAGGTCAAGGTCTCCTCATCTGGGTCGGGGTCTCCTGATTGGGGTCTCCTGGTCGGGGTCTCCTGGTCCAGGTTGAGGTCCCCTCATCGAGCTCAAGGTCTCCTGGTTGGGGTCAGGGTCCCCTCATCTGGGTTGGGGTCTCCTGGTCCAGGTCAGGGTCTCCTGGTCCAGGTTGGGGTCTCCTGGTCCAGGTCAGGATCCTCTGGTCTGGATCAAGGTCCCCTCACTTGGGTTGGGGTCTCCTGGTCCAGGTCAAGGTCTCCTCCTCATCTGGGTTGGGGTCTCCTGGTCCTGGTTGGGGTCTCCTGGTCCAGGTTGGTGTCTCCTCATCTGGGTCAGGGTCTCCAGGTCAGTGTCTCCTGGTCCAGGTCAAGGTCTCCTCATCTGGGTTGGGGTCTCCAGGTTGGGGTCTCCAGGTTGGGGTCTCCTGGTTGGGTTGGGGTCTCCTGGTCCAGGTCAGGGTCTCCTCATCTGGGTCGGGGTCTCCTGGTCGGGGTCTCCTGGTCCAGGTCAGGGTCTCCTCATCTGGGTCGGGGTCTCCTGGTTGGGGTCTCCTGGTCGGGGTCTCCTGGTCCAGGTCGGGGTCTCCTGGTTGGGGTCTCCTCATCTGGGTTGGGGTCTTCTGGTCCAGGTCAAGGTCTCCTCATCTGGGTCGGGGTCTCCTGGTTGGGGTCTCCTGGTCGGGGTCTCCAGGTCGGGGTCTCCAGGTCGGGGTCTCCTGGTCGGGGTCTCCAGGTCGGGGTCTCCTGGTCGGGGTCTCCAGGTCGGGGTCTCCTGGTCCTGGTCAGGGTCTCCTGGTCGGGGTCTCCTGCTGGAGCTCCAGGAGGTCCCTCGGGGGGGTCACAGGTCAGGGGTGACCCTCGGCCTCGGGGTCCTCAGCTGGGGGAGGGGACAGTGTGAGAGAGGGGGGTCCTGGAAGGGGTTTGGGGTCTCTTTTGGGTCCTGGAAGGGGATTTGAGGACACCCCAGGGTCCTGGAAGGGGATTTGGGGTGGTTTTTAGGGTCCTGGCAGGGGGTTTGAGGACATTTTAGGGTCCTGGAAGGGGATTTGAGGACACTTTAGGGTCCTGGAAGGGGATTTGAGGACACCCCAGGGTCCTGGAAGGGGTTTGGGGTCATTTTATGGTCCTGGAAGGGGATTTGGGGTGGGTTTGGGGTCCTGGAAAGGGGTTTGAGAGTCCATTTTGGGTCCTGGCAGGGGGTTTGAGGACACCCCAGGGTCCTGGCAGGGGGTTTGAGGACACCCCAGGGTCCTGGCAGGGGGTTTGGGGTGGGTTTTAGGGTCCTGGCAGGGGGTTTGAGGACACCCCAGGGTCCTGGAAGGGGATTTGGGGTGGTTTTTAGGGTCCTGGCAGGGGGTTTGAGGACACCCCAGGGTCCTGGCAGGGGGTTTGAGGACAGTTTAGGGTCCTGGCAGGGGGTTTGAGGACACTTTAGGGTCCTGGCAGGGGGTTTGAGGACACCCCAGGGTCCTGGCAGGGGGTTTGGGGTGGTTTTTAGGGTCCTGGCAGGGGGTTTGAGGACACCCCAGGGTCCTGGCAGGGGGTTTGAGGACACTTTAGGGTCCTGGCAGGGGGTTTGAGGACACCCCAGGGTCCTGGAAGGGGATTTGAGGTGGTTTTTAGGGTCCTGGCAGGGGGTTTGAGGACACTTTAGGGTCCTGGAAGGGGATTTGAGGACACCCCAGGGTCCTGGAAGGGGATTTGAGGTGGGTTTTAGGGTCCTGGCAGGGGGTTTGAGGACACCCCAGGGTCCTGGCAGGGGATTTGGGGTGGGTTTAGGGTCCTGGCAGGGGGTTTGGGGACACCCCAGGGTCCTGGCAGGGGGTTTGAGGACAGTTTAGGGTCCTGGCAGGGGGTTTGAAGACACTTTAGGGTCCTGGCAGGGGTTTGAGGACACCCCAGGGTCCTGGCAGGGGGTTTGAGGTGGTTTTTAGGGTCCTGGCAGGGGGTTTGAGGTGGTTTTTAGGGTCCTGGCAGGGGGTTTGAGGACACTTTAGGGTCCTGGCAGGGGGTTTGAGGACACCCCAGGGTCCTGGCAGGGGGTTTGGGGTGGTTTTTAGGGTCCTGGCAGGGGGTTTGAGGACACTTTAGGGTCCTGGCAGGGGGTTTGAGGACACCCCAGGGTCCTGGAAGGGGATTTGGGGGGGTTTTTAGGGTTCTGGCAGGGGGTTTGAGGACACTTTAGGGTCCTGGCAGGGGAGTGTGTACCTGGACGAAGGGATCCACGCTCTCCAGGGACGGTCTGAAGGCGCGGGGACCCCCCAGATTTTCGGGGGGGGGTCGCAGGGGTCTCTCCCAGGTCTCGGGGTCGCTGAAATGGGTCTGGGGGTGGCGGGGGGGGGCGACCCCCGGGTTGGGGATCACGGCCCCCCGGGGGGGGCTCCAGGAGAAATCGTCAAATTCGTACCAAGAACCCCCAAAATGAGGGGGGGGGGCTCTGGGGGGAGGGGGAAAGGGGGGTGAGAACGGGGGAGGGGTGGGAGACCCCCACCCAAAATGGGGGAGGGATGGGAGACCCCCACCCAAAATGGAGGAGGGATGGGAGACCCCCACCCAAAATGGAGGAGGGATGGGAGACCCCCACCCAAAATGGGGGAGGGATGGGAGACCCCCACCCAAAATGAGGGAGGGGTGGGAGACCCTTCCCCAAATTGGGATCCAAACTGGGAGACCCCCACCCAAAATGGGGGAGGGTGGGAGACCCCCACCCAAACTGGGAATCCAAACTGGGAGACCCCTCCCCAAACTGGGATCCGAACTGGGAGACCCCACCCAAACTGGGAACCCGAACTGGGAGACCCCCACCCAAACTGGGGGAGGGATGGGAGACCCCCACCCAAAATGGGAATCCAAACTGGGAGACCCCCACCCAAAATGGGGGAGGGATGGGAGACCCCCACCCAAAATGGGGGAGGGGTGGGAGACCCCCACCCAAACTGGGATCCGAACTGGGAGACCCCCACCCAAAATGGGGGAGGGATGGGAGACCCCCACCCAAAATGGGGGAGGGTGGGAGACCCTTCCCCAAATTGGGGATCCAAACTGGGAGACCCCTCCCCAAATTGGGATCTGAACTGGGAGACCCCCCCCCCCAAACTGGGATCCAAACTGGGAGACCCCACCCAAACTGGGAGACCCCACCCAAACTGGGAGACCCCACCCAAACTGGGAATCGAAACTGGGAGACCCCTCCCAAACTGGGAGACCCCTCCCAAACTGGGAGACCCCACCCAAACTGGGAATCCAAACTGGGAGACCCCTCCCAAACTGGGAGACCCCTCCCAAACTGGGAATCCAAACTGGGAGACCCCTCCCAAACTGGGAGACCCCTCCCAAGGCAGAACCCGAACTGGGAGACCCCACCCAAACTGGGAATCCAAACTGGGAGACCCCCCCCAAACTGGGAACCCAAACTGGGAGACCCCCCCCCAAACTGGGAGACCCCACCCAAGGCAGAACCCAAACTGGGAGACCCCTCCCGAACTGGGAGACCCCTCCCGAACTGGGAGACCCCCAGTTGGTCCCGCACCCCCCGTGCCGGTACCTCCGGTGTCGCCGGCGGCAGAGCAGCAGCGCCGCGAGGATGAGGCAGGTGAGGAAGAGGACGGTGGCCACCACCCCCAGCCCGGTGGCCACTTTGCTGACCCGGCCGGAGCACTGGGGGCCCGAGTACCAGAACAGGGCCTGGTCCGGGCAGCTGGGGAGGGGGCGAGGGTGAGACCCCCACGGGCACCCACGGGACCACCGGGGACGGGCAGAGACCCCCCAGAGCCACCGGGGCACCCACGGGAGGGGTTGGGACCCCC
This sequence comes from Poecile montanus, assembly GCA_038429875.1. Taxonomy (NCBI): domain Eukaryota; kingdom Metazoa; phylum Chordata; class Aves; order Passeriformes; family Paridae; genus Poecile; species Poecile montanus. Next base: position 1,000,988 of record CM076534.1, read on the forward strand.
CAATGGGTGTTGGGACCCCCAAATGGGTGTTGGAACCCCCCAAACGGGTGTTGAGACCCCAAAATGGGTGTTGGGATCCCCCAGTGGGTGTTGGGACCCCCCCAATGGGTGTTGGGACCCCCAAACGGTGTTGGGACCCCCCCCAATGGGCGTTGGGACCCCCCAGTGGGTGTTGGGACCCCCAAATGGGTGTTGGGACCCCCCCAGGAGGTGTTGGGACCCCCAAATGGGTGTTGGGACCCCCAATGGGTGTTGGGACCCCCAAACGGTGTTGGGACCCCCAAATGGGTGTTGGGACCCCCCCAATGGGTGTTGGGACCCCACTGGAGGTGTTGGGACCCCCAAATGGGTGTTGGGACCCCCCCAATGGGTGTTGGGACCCCCAAACAGTGTTGGGACCCCCCCAATGTGTGTTGTGACCCCCTGATGGGAGTTGTGACCCCCTGATGTGTGTTGTGACCCCCTGATGGGTGTTGTGACCCCGTGCCGGGTGTTGTGACCCCCTGATGGACACCATGACCCCCTGATGGGTGTTGTGACCCCGTGCTGGGTGTTGTGACCCTGTGACAGGTGTTGTGACCCCATGGTGGGTGTTGTGACCCCATGATGGACACCATGACCCCCTGATGGGTGTTGTGACCCCCCAATGTGTGTTGTGACCCCCTGATGGGTGTTGTGACCCCGTGCCGGGTGTTGTGACCCCATGATGGACACCATGACCCCCTGACGGGTGTTGTGACCCCCTGATGGGTGTTGTGACCCCCCAATGTGTGTTGTGACCCCCTGATGGGTGTTGTGACCCCGTGCCGGGTGTTGTGACCCCATGATGGACACCATGACCCCCTGACGGGTGTTGTGACCCCATGATGGGTGTTGTGACCCCCCGATGGACACCATGACCCCCTGATGTGTGTTGTGACCCCCTGATGGGTGTTGTGACCCCATGATGGGTGTTGTGACCCCCCGATGGGTGTTGTCACCCCATTCCGGGTGTTGTGACCCCCTGCCAGGTCCCAGGACCCCCCGGTGACACTCACAAGCATCGGGGTCCCCCGCGGGTGACGCGGCAGCGGCCGTGGTGGCACTGGAGGCTCTGGGGCAGGTTGGGGGTGCAGGGGGTGACGCAGAACAGGAACCCCGAGGTCACCAGAGCCGAGAAGGAGGCGCCGTAGCCGGGGGGGGCTCGCCGGTGACACAGCTCTGGGGGGACACGGGGACATTGGGGACATTGGGGACATTGGGGACATCAGGGACATCGGGGTGGTGACACAGCTCTGAGGGGACACGGGGACATCGGGGACATCAGGGGGGTGACACAGCTCTGAGGGGACACGGGGACATTGGGGACATTGGGGACATTGGGGACATTGGGGACATTGGGGTGGTGACACAGCTCTGAGGGGACACGGGGACATCAGGGGGGTGACACAGCTCTGAGGGGACATGGGGACATCAGGGGGGTGACACAGCTCTGAGGGGACACGGGGACATCAGGGGGGTGACACAGCTCTGAGGGGACATGGGGACATTGGGGACATCGGGGTGGTGACACAGCTCTGGGGGGACATGGGGACATTGGGGACATCGGGGTGGTGGCACAGCTCTGGGGGGACACGGGGACATCAGGGACATCAGGGGGGTGACACAGCTCTGAGGGGACATGGGGACATCAGGGGGGTGACACAGCTCTGGGGGGACATTGGGGACATTGGTGACATCGGGGTGGTGGCACAGCTCTGAGGGGACATCAGGGACATCGGGGTGGTGACACAGCTCTGGGGGGACATTGGGGACATCAGGGTGGTGACGCAGCTCTGGGGGACATGGGGACATCAGGGTGGACACTGGGGTGGTGACACAGCTCTGAGGGGACATGGGGACATCAGGGGGGTGACACAGCTCTGAGGGGACACGGGGACATCAGGGTGGACACTGGGGTGGACACTGGGGTGGTGGCACAGCTCTGGGGGGACACGGGGACATCAGGGTGGTGACACAGCTCTGGGGGGACACGGGGACACTGGGGTGGACAGGGGGTGGTGGCACAGCTCTGGGGGGACACGGGGACACTGGGGTGGACACTGGGGTGGACACTGGATGGTCAGGGGTGGTGACACAGCTCTGAGGGGACATGGGGACACTGGGACATCGGGGTGGTGGCACAGCTCTGAGGGGACATGGGGACATCGGGGTGGTGGCACAGCTCTGAGGGGACACGGGGACATTGGGGGCATCAGGGGGTGATGACACAGCTCTGAGGGGACATGGGGACATCAGGGTGGACACTGGGGTGGACACTGGGGTGGTGGCACAGCTCTGGGGGGACATGGGGACATCAGGGACATCGGGGTGGTGACACAGCTCTGGGGGACATGGGGACACTGGGGTGGACACTGGGGTGGACACTGGGGTGGACACTGGGGTGGACACTGGGTGGTCAGGGGTGGTGGCACAGCTCTGAGGGGACATGGGGACATCGGGGTGGTGACACAGCTCTGAGGGGACATGGGGACATCGGGGTGGTGACACAGCTCTGAGGGGACACGGGGACATTGGGGACATTGGGGACATCAGGGGGGTGACACAGCTCTGAGGGGACATTGGGGACATTGGGGACATTGGGGACATTGGGGACATCAGGGACATCGGGGTGGTGACACAGCTCTGAGGGGACATTGGGGACATTGGGGGGTCAGGGGTGGACACTGGGGTGGTCAGGAGTGGACAATGGGGTGGTCAGGGGGTGGTGACACAGCTCTGAGGGGACACGGGGACACTGGAACCTCAGGTGGACACTGGGGTGGACACTGGGGGAGTCAGGAGTGGACACTGGGGAGGTCAGGAGTGTGGTGGCACAGTTCTGGATGGGACACGGGGACATTGGGGGGGTGAAGGACCCTCTGGTGGACACTGGGGTGGTCAAGGGGTGGTGGGGTGGTCAGAAGGTGATTGGGAGGTCACAGGGTGTCCATGGGGTGGTCAGAAGTGTCCATGGGGTGGTCACAGGGCATCCATGAGGTGGTCAGAAGGTGGTGGGGTGGTCAGAAGTGTCCATGGGGTGGTCACAGGGGGTCCATGGGGTGGTCCACGGGGAGGTCACAGAGTGTCCATGGGTGGTCAGAAGGTGATGGGGAGGTCACAGGGTGTCCATGGGGTGGTCAGAGGTGTCCATGCGGAGGTCACAGGAGGTCCATGGGTGGTCAGAAGGTGGTGGGGTGGTCAGAAGTGTCCATGGAGTGGTCACAGGGTGTCCATGGGGTCCATGGAGAGGTCACAGGGGGTCCATGGGGTGGTCACAGGTGTCCATGGGGTGGTCACAGGGCATCCATGAGGTGGTCAGAAGGTGGTGGGGTGGTCACAGGTGTCCATGGGGTGGTCACAGGGGGTCCATGGGGTCCATGGAGAGGTCACAGGGGGTCCATGGGGTGGTCACAGGGGGTCCATGGGGTGGTCAGAAGTGTCCATGGGGTGGTCACAGGGGGTCCATGGGGTGGTCACAGGGGTCCATGGGGAGGTCACAGGGTGTCCATGGGGAGGTCACAGGGTGTCCATGGGGTCCATGGGGAGGTCACAGAGTGTCCATGGGTGGTCAGAAGGTGGTGGGGTGGTCACAGGGTGTCCATGGGGTCCATGGGGAGGTCACAGGGTGTCCATGGGGTGGTCAAGGTCTCCCCTCCGGTCTCACCATCCAGGTCCGACACCTTCTCCATGCCGCTGACCACGGGGTTGGGTCTCAGCTTGAGGCACAGCACGGCTGGGGTGGGAGGAGGGGAACATCAGGGACCACCCTTGGGTGCCCCAGAGGTCCAGGGGAGGTCCTCAAGGAGGATCTGGGGGGGCTTCGGGGTCACCCACAGGTGTCGTGCTGGCAGTCGCCCTGGCTCGCCTCCGTCTCCCGGAGCTTCTCCACCAACCCATCCGTGGTCTCCTGGAACTTCTCCTCGGTGTTGTCGCTCTGGGCCATGGTGAAGAACACGCGGTGTCCCACCACGATGCTGCCGGACCTTCGGGGAGGGGACACAGGGGGTCACAGGGGGGCCTGGGGACACCCCACCCCACCCCACCCCACCCCTGGGGGCCATCAGGGACCCCTTACCTGAGGCTGGTGATCTCCACGCCCTCGTAGCCAGGGATGGTCCCATAGATCTTCTTGATCTGCAAGGGCCAGAGGTCACTCGGCCACCCCTCTGGGGACAGGGTGGTGACCCCTGAGGGGACACGGTGGCCGTGGGGGGGTCCCCGTGTCCTCACCTCCTGCTGGAAATGGTTCTGGAAGGAGCGGAAGGTCTCGGAGTTGGGGTCCTGCAGGCCCTTGGAGTAGTTGAAGTTGGTGAGGGTCACCTCCATCTCCAGGGCGGCCACGATGGTCCCAGGGAATGCTGGAGGGGCAACGGGAGGAAGGGGTCGGTGGGGTGGGACAGGGTGGGTGAGGACCTCCAGGGTGTCCAGACCACCAAGAGACCAAGACCTCCAGGGTGTCCATGAACCCCAAAGTGACCAGGACCTCCAGGATGTCCAGGAACTCCAAGGAGATCAGGACCTCCAGGGTGTCCAGGACCACTGAAGTGACCAGGATCTCTGGGATGGTCAGGAACCCCAAGAGACCAGGACCTCCAGGGTGTCCAGGACCACCAAAGTGACCAGGACCTCCAGGGTGCTGAGGACCCCCAAGGTGATGAAGATCTCCAAGGTGCTGAGGACCCCCAAGGTGCTGAGGACCCCCATGAGGACCAGAACTCCCAAGATGATGAGGATCTCCAAGAGGACCAGGACCCCCAAGAGGACCAAGACCCCCAAGAAGACCAGAACCCCCAAGGTGATGAGGATCTCCAAGGTGCTGAGGACCCCCAAGGTGCTGAGGACCCCCAAGAGGACCAGGACCCCCAAGGTGACCAGGACCCCCAAGGTGCTGAGGACCTCCAAGAAGACCAGGACCCCCAAGAGGACCAGGACCCCCAAGACCAGGACCCCCAAGGTGTTGAGGATCTCCAAGAAGACCAGGACCCCCAAGAGAACCAGGACCCCCAAGAAGACCAGGATCTCCAAGGTACTGAGGACCCCCAAGAAGGCCAGGACCCCCAAGAAGACCAAGACCCCCAAGAAGACCAGAACCCCCAAGGTGATGAGGACCTCCAAGAAGACCAGGACCCCCAAGAGGACCAGGACCCCCAAGAGGACCAGGACCCCCAAGAGGACCAGGATCTCCAAGGTGCTGAGGACCCCCAAGAGGACCAGGACCCCCAAGGTGACCAGGACCCCCAAGAGGACCAGGACCCCCAAGAAGACCAGAACCCCCAAGGTGATGAGGATCTCCAAGGTGCTGAGGACCCCCAAGGTGACCAGGACCCCCAAGGTGTTGAGGATCTCCAAGAGGACCAGGACCCCCAAGGTGCTGAGGACCCCCAAGGTTCTGAGGATCTCCAAGGTGCTGAGGACCCCCAAGGTGTTGAGGATCTCCAAGAGGACCAGGACCCTCAAGAGGACCAGGACCCCCAAGGTGACCAGGACCCTGGAGATGTCCCCCAGGTGTGGGGTGGGTGCGTCACTCACGCAGGTTGGTCTCGATGGTGTCGGTGGAGAACTCGCAGCGGGGGCCGGCGTAGGACGGGGTGCAGAGACAACCGGTGCCACCGGGGGTCCCCCCGTTCTCACACAGCCCTGGGGGGGACACGGGGACATCAGGGGAGGAGCTTGGGGACACCCGGCTCAGGGGGACAGCCCAGCTGAGGGGGTGGCACGAGGACAGTGAAGGTCATCTGGGGCGGGACTCACCTGGAGGAGAACCTGTGGTGGTCACCTTGGTGGTGGTGGGCGCCGTGGGGGTCACCCGAGTGGTCGTGGTGGTCACCTTGGTGGTGGTGGTGGGCACCGTGGGGGTCACCCGAGTGGTCGTGGTGGTCACCTTGGTGGTGGTGGGCGCCGTGGGGGTCACCCGAGTGGTCGTGGTGGTCACCTTGGTGGTGGTGGGCACCGTGGGGGTCACCCGAGTGGTCGTGGTGGTCCTTTGAGGGGTGGATGTTGTTGTGGAGGTCCTCAGGGTGGCCGTGGAGGTTCTCGAGGTGGTTGTGGGTGCTGTGGGGGTCACCTTGGTGGTTGTGGGGGTCCCCAGGGTGGTCACGGATGTCGTAGGGGTCACCCGGCTGCTTGCAGAGGTCTCCACAGTGATGGTGGACGTTGCCGTGGTGGTCACCAGGGTGGAGGTGAAGGTCTCCGGGGTGGTGGAGGTTTCCGTGGGGGTCTCCAGAGTGGTGGTGGGTGACGGTGGGGTGACCGGGGTGACCGTGGTGGGCTCCAGGGTGGCCGTGGAGGTCACTGGAGTGGTGGACGTTGCTGTGGGGGTCTCCTGGGTGGGCATGGAGGTCTCTTGGGTCATCGTGGTGGTGTCCAGGCTGGTGGTGGGTGACGTGGGGGTCTCTTGGGTGTCCACGGTGGTCTCGTGGGTGGCCATGGTGGTCTCTTGGGTGGCCACAGTGGTCCCATCAGGTGTTGTGATGGTCACTGGGGTGTCCACGGTGGTCACTGGGGTGTCCACGGTGGTCCCATCAGGTGCCATGGTGGTCCCATCAGGTGTCATGGTGGTCTCTTGGGTGGCCATGGTGGTCCCCGGGGTGATTGGGGTGGTCCCATCAGGTGTCATGGTGGTCACTGGGGTGTCCACGGTGGTCACTGGGGTGGCCATGGTGGTCTCTTGGGTGTCCACGGTGGTCTCTTGGGTGGCCATGGTGGTCCCATCAGGTGTCACGGTGGTCACTGGGGTGGTCATGGTGGTCCCATCAGGTGTCATGGTGGTCCCCAGGGTGGTCATGGTGGTCTCTTGGGTGTCCACGGTGGTCCCCGGGGTGATCGGGGTGGTCCCATCAGGTGTCATGGTGGTCACTGGGGTGGCCATGGTGGTCCCATCAGGTGTCATGGTGGTCACTGGGGTGGCCATGGTGGTCACTGGGGTGTCCACGGTGGTCCCCGGGGTGATCGGGGTGGTCCCATCAGGTGCCATGGTGGTCACTGGGGTGGTCATGGTGGTCCCATCAGGTGTCACGGTGGTCACTGGGGTGGTCATGGTGGTCACTGGGGTGGTCATGGTGGTCCCATCAGGTGTCACGGTGGTCACTGGGGTGGTCACGGTGGTCCCATCAGGTGCCATGGTGGTCCCATCAGGTGTCATGGTGGTCACTGGGGTGGTCACGGTGGTCCCATCAGGTGTCATGGTGGTCACTGGGGTGGCCATGGTGGTCCCTGGGGTGATTGGGGTGGTCCCATCAGGTGTCATGGTGGTCACTGGGGTGGCCATGGTGGTCACTGGGGTGGTCATGGTGGTCCCATCAGGTGTCATGGTGGTCACTGGGGTGGCCATGGTGGTCCCATCAGGTGTCATGGTGGTCACTGGGGTGGTCATGGTGGTCCCATCAGGTGCCATGGTGGTCACTGGGGTGGCCATGGTGGTCACTGGGGTGGTCATGGTGGTCACTGGGGTGGCCACAGTGGTCCCCAGGGTGATCGGGGTGGTCTCCTCGGTGGGGGTCCCTGGGCTGGTTGTCCCCACGATGGCGGCTGCAGGGGAGGGTCTGGGATGAGCAGAGACCCCCAAGGGAGGAGACCCTGACCTTCATCCTCATCCTCCTCCTCCTCCTCCTCCCAGACCCTCATCCCAGCCCTGGCACTGACCAATCCAACCCCTCCCCACCATCTCCATCTTCATCCTCCTCTTCCTCCTCCTCTTCATCCCCCTCCAGCCTCTCCCCATCATCTCCACCTTCCTCCTCTTCCTCCTCACTGTCCTCCTCTTCCTCCTCATTGTCCTCCTCTTCCTCCTCATTGTCCTCCTCTTCCTCCTCACTGTCCTCTTCCTCCTCACTGTCCTCCTCTTCCTCCTCACTGTCCTCCTCTTCCTCCTCACTCTCCTCCTCTTCCTCCTCATTGTCCTCCTCTTCCTCCTCACTCTCCTCCTCTTCCTCCTCACTCTCCTCCTCTTCCTCCTCATTGTCCTCCTCCTCTTCCTCCTCACTGTCCTCCTCTTCCTCCTCACTGTCCTCCTCTTCCTCCTCACTCTCCTCCTCTTCCTCCTCATTGTCCTCCTCTTCCTCCTCACTCTCCTCCTCTTCCTCCTCACTCTCCTCCTCTTCCTCCTCATTGTCCTCCTCTTCCTCCTCACTCTCCTCCTCTTCCTCCTCATTGTCCTCCTCCTCTTCCTCCTCACTGTCCTCCTCTTCCTCCTCACTGTCCTCCTCTTCCTCCTCACTCTCCTCCTCTTCCTCCTCATTGTCCTCCTCTTCCTCCTCACTCTCCTCCTCTTCCTCCTCACTCTCCTCCTCTTCCTCCTCATTGTCCTCCTCCTCTTCCTCCTCACTGTCCTCCTCTTCCTCCTCACTCTCCTCCTCTTCCTCCTCACTCTCCTCCTCTTCCTCCTCACTGTCCTCCTCTTCCTCCTCGCTGTCCTCCTCTTCCTCCTCATTGTCCTCCTCTTCCTCCTCATTGTCCTCCTCTTCCTCCTCACTGTCCTCCTCTTCCTCCTCATTGTCCTCCTCTTCCTCCTCATTGTCCTCCTCTTCCTCCTCATTGTCCTCCTCTTCCTCCTCATTGTCCTCCTCTTCCTCCTCACTGTCCTCCTCTTCCTCCTCACTCTCCTCTTCCTCCTCATTGTCCTCCTCTTCCTCCTCACTGTCCTCTTCCTCCTCACTGTCCTCTTCCTCCTCACTGTCCTCCTCTTCCTCCTCATTGTCCTCCTCTTCCTCCTCACTCTCCTCCTCTTCCTCCTCACTGTCCTCCTCTTCCTCCTCATTGTCCTCTTCCTCCTCACTGTCCTCCTCTTCCTCCTCACTGTCCTCTTCCTCCTCACTCTCCTCCTCTTCCTCCAAGCCCTTCAGACCTTGGACCTCTCCAACCCCAATGCAAATTCCCCCTGCTCTTCATCCTCCTCTTCTTCTTCCTCTTCATCCTCCTCCTCCATCTTCAGACCCCTCAAACATCTCCCACCCCAATTCCTCCTCCTCATCTTCATCATCTTCATCTTCATCCTCCTCCTCCATCTTCAGACCCCTCAAACACCTCCCACCCCAATTCCTCCTCCTCATCTTCTTCATCTTCATCCTCCTCCTCCAGCACCTCCAGACCATGGACCCCTCAAACACCTCCCACCCCCAATTCCTCCTCCTCATCTTCATCATCTTCATCCTCCTCCTCCTCCTCCTCCAACACCTTCAGACCATGGACCCCTCAAACACCTCCCACCCCAATTCCTCCTCTTCCTCTTCATCATCTTCATCCACTTCATCTTCTTCCTCCATCTTCAGACCACGGACCCCCTCCAACACCTCCCACCCCCAATTCCTCCTCCTCATCTTCATCTTCATCTTCATCCTCCTCCTCCAACACCTTCAGACCACGAACCCCTCAAACATCTCCCACCCCAGTTCCTCATCTTCATCATCTTCATCATCCTCCTCCTCCTCCATCTTCAGACCACGGACCCCTCAAACACCTCCCACCCCAATTCCTCCTCCTCCTCATCTTCATCATCTTCATCATCTTCATCATCCTCCTCCTCCTCCATCTTCAGACCACGGACCCCTCAAACACCTCCCACCCCAATTCCTCCTCCTCATCTTCATCATCTTCATCCTCCTCCTCCAACACCTTCAGACCACGAACCCCTCAAACATCTCCCACCCCAATTCCTCATCTTCATCATCTTCATCATCCTCCTCCTCCTCCATCTTCAGACCATGGACCCCTCAAACACCTCCCACCCCAATTCCTCCTCCTCATCCTCCCCTCCTCCTCCCTCCTCTTCCTCCAGCCTCTCCCCCCCCTCCTCCTCCTCCTCCTCCTCCTCCTCCTGGCTGTCCCCGCTGTCCCCAGCCCCACCTGTGACGGCGCAGGTGAGGATGAGGAGGGTCTGGCGCGTCCCCCCCGCCATGGCCGCGCGCCGTCGGTGTCTGGGCGCGAGCCACCGGTGCCGGGGACATTTCAGGGGGTGGCACCGGACCTTTGTCCCCAGGGAGGGGGGGGGGGGGACAGGCGGTGACACACCAGGGTGACACAAACGCCGGAGAATGCGACGGCCGCGCCCCGGGGATGGAGCTTCCTTCACACAACGGTGTCACCTGAGGGGTGGCACGGGGGGGACACCGGGGGGACACCAGGGGGGACACCGGGGGGGGACACTGGGGGGACATTGGGGACACTGGGGACAATGGGGAGACATGGAGGGGACACTGGGGGGACATGGAGGGGACACTGGGGACATTGGGGACACTGGGGGGACATTGGGAGGGACACAGAGGGGACACTGGGGGACATTGGGGACACTGGGGGACACTGGGGGGACACTGGGGGGACATTGGGGGGGACACTGGGGGGACACTGGGGGACACTGGGGGGGACACTGGGGGGACACTGGGGGACATTGGGGACATTAGGGGGGACATTGGGGGACATTGGGGGACATTGAGGGACATTGGGGGGACACTGGGGGGACACCAGGGGGACATTGGGGACATTGGGGGGGACACTGGGGGGGACACTGGGGACACTGGGGGGGGACATTGGGGGACATTGGGGGGACATTGGGGGACATTGGGGGACATTTGGGACATTGGGGATATGGGGGGGACATTGAGGGACATTGTGGGGGACACTGGGGGGACATTGGGGGACACTGGGGACATTGGGGACACCAGGGGGACATGGGGGGACATTGGGGGACACTGGGGGGGACATGGGAGGACATGGAGGGGACATTGGGGGGACATTGGGGACACTGGGGGGGACATTGAGGGACACTGGGGGGACACTGGGGGGGACATTGGGGGACATTGGGGGGGACACTGGGGGGACACTGGGGACATTGGGGGACACCGGGGGGACGCTGGGGGGGGACATTGGGGACACTGGGGGGGACATTGGGGGGGACATTGGGGGGACACTGGGGGGACATTGAGGGACATTGGGGGACATTGGGGACATTGGGGACACTGGGGGGACATGGGGGGACATTGGGGGACATTGGGGACACCAGGGGGACATTGGGGGGACACTGGGGGGGGACACTGGGGACACTGGGGGGACACTGGGGGGGACATGGGGGGACACTGGGGAGGACACTGGGGACATTGGGGACACCAGGGGGACATTGGGGGGACAATTGGGGGACATGGGGGGACATTGGGGACATTGGGGACACCAGGGGGACATTGGGGGGACATTGGGGGACATTGAGGGGACATGAGGGGACATTGGGGGGGGACACTGGGGGCACTGGGGGGACATGGGGGGACATTGGGGGGACATTGGGGACATTGGGGACACTGGGGGGACATTGGGGACACTGGGGGGGACATTGGGGGGACATTTGGGACATTGGGGATATTGGGGGGACATTGAGGGACATGGGGGACATTGGGGGGGACCATGGGGGGGACATTGGGGACATTGGGGACACCGGGGGGATGCTGGGGGGGACATTGGGGACACGGGGGGGGACATTGGGGGGACACTGGGGGGACATTGGGGGACATTGGGACACCAGGGGGACATTGGGGGGACATGGGGGGACACTGGGGGGACATTGAGGGACACTGGGGGACACTGGGGACATTGGGGACACTGGGGGGACATGGGGGGACATTGGGGGGGACACTGGGGGGGACACTGGGGACACTGGGGGGGACACTGGGGGGGACATGGGGGGACACTGGGGAGACACTGGGGACATTGGGGACACCATGGGGGACACTGGGGGGGACATTGGGGACATTGGGGGACATTGAGGGGGACACTTGGGGGGACACTGGGGACACTGGGGGGGGACATTGGGGGACATTGGGGAACACTGGGGACATTGGGGACACCAGCGGGACATTGGGGGGACACTGGGGGGGACAACTGGGGGGACACTGGGGGCACATTGGGGGACATTGGGGACACTGGGGGACATTGGGGGGACACTGGGGAGACATGGGGGGGACACTGAGAGACATTGGGGGGACATTGGGGGGGGACATTGGGGGGACATTGGGGGACATTGGGGACACTGGGGGGACACTGGGGGGACACTGGGGGGGACACTGGGGGCACTGGGGGGGACATTTGGGGGGACATGGGGGCACATTGGGGGACATTGGGGACACCAGGGGGACATTGGGGGGACATTTGGGACATTGGGGATATTGGGGGGGGACATTGAGGGACATGGGGGACATGGGGGGACATTGGGGGGACACTGGGGGACATTGGGGGGACACCGGGGGGGACATGGAGGGGACACTGGGGGACACTGGGGGGACATTGGGGACATTGGGGGACATTGAGGGGGACACTGGGGGGTCCTGGTGGCCACCCAGGAAACCTGGGGATGGGGACACGGGGGTGTCACAGGGGTCAGGGAGGGGTCACAGGGGTCAGGGAGAGGTCACAGGGGTCAGGGGGACACGGGGGTGTCACAGGGGTTGGTGACACTGGGAGCTGCTGGGACCTCACCTGGGGAGGGGTCCCGGGCCTGGGGGTCCCTCTGGGCTGTCCCAGTTCATCCCAGTTCATCCCAGTAC
>CM076534.1:1014529-1054864 GCA_038429875.1 Poecile montanus
CAAATCTCCCAGAATTCCTCCCAAAATCCCCCCAGGACCCTCCAAATCCTCCCCAGGACCCCCAAAACCCCCCCAGGACCCCCCAAATCCCCCCAGGACCCTGAATCCCCTTCAAACCCTCCCCAAATCTGCCCAAATTTCCCCCAAATCTCCCGGGGATTTCTCCCAAAACCCCCCCAGGACCCCCCAAATCCCCTCAGGACCCCCAAAACCCTTCCAGGACCCCCCCAAAAAATCCCCCCCCAGGATCCCCCAAAGCCCCCCAGGACCCCCCCAGGACCCCTCAAATCCCCCCAGGACCCCCCAGACCCCCACAGACCCCCCAAACACCCCCCAGGATCCCCCAAATCCCTTCAGGACCCCCCAAATCCCCCCAGGACCCCCCCAGACCCCCCCAGGACCCCCCAAATCCCCCCTTGAGGACTTCGAGTGCCCTTCAAACCCTCCCCAAATCTCCTGGGATTTCTCCAAATTTCCCTCCCAAATCCCCCCAGGACCCCTCCAGACCCCCCAAATCCTCCCAGGACCCCCCCAAATCCCCCCCAGGACCCCTCCAGACCCCCCCAGGATCCCCCAAATCCCCCCAGGACCCCCCCAAATCCCCCCAGATCCCCCAGGACCCCCCAAATCTTCCCAGGACCACTCCAGATCCCCCAAACCCCTCCCCAGGACCCCCCCAGACCCCCCCAGGACCCCCAAATCCCCCCCAGGACCCCCCAGGACCCCCCCAGGATCCCCCAAATCCCCCCAGGACCCCCCCAGGAACCCCAAATGCCCCCAGGACCCCCCAAACACCCCCCAGGATCCCCCAAAGCCTCCCCAGACCCCCCCAGGACCCCTCCAGGACCCCCCAGGACCCCCCAGGACCCCCCAAATCCCCCAGACCCCCCCAGGACCCCCCCAAATCCTCCCCAGGACCCCTCCAGACCCCCCAGGACCCCCCAAATCCCCCCAGGACCCCCCCAAACCCCCCAGGACCCCCAGGACCCCCCAGCCCCCTCACCCCGCGGGGGAGGTGTCGGTTCCGGGGTGCAGCTGCATCGTCAGCTCCCCCAGGCGAGTGAAGGCGGCGCCGGCGGCCGAGAAGATCTCCCCGACCTGGAATGGGCAAACTGGGAGCACTGGGAGGGACTGGGAGGCACTGGGAGGGACTGGGGGGGCACTGGGAGGGACTGGGAGGGCACTGGGGGGGACTGGGGGGAACTGGGAGGGACTGGGAGGGACTGGGGGAGACTGGGATGGACTGGGAGGGAACTGGGAGAGACTGGGAGGGAACTGGGGGAGACTGGGAGGGACTGGGAGGGACTGGGGGGACTGGGAGGGACTGGGAGGGAACTGGGGGAGACTGGGGGGAGACTGGGAGGGACTGGGAGGGCACTGGGAGGGACTGGGGGGGACTGGGAGGGACTGGGGGGGACTGGGGGGGACTGGGAGGGACTGGGGGGGACTGGGAGGGAACTGGGGGGGGACTGGGGGGCACTGGGGGGGATTGGGGGGGACTGGGAGGGACTGGGAGGGCACTGGGGGGGACTGGGAGGGACTGGGAGGGCACTGGGGGGACTGGGGGGAACTGGGAGGGCACTGGGGGGGACTGGGGGGAACTGGGGGGGACTGGGGGGGGAGTGGGAGGGGACTGGGAGGGAACTGGGGGAGACTGGGAGGGACTGGGAGGGAACTGGGAGGGACTGGGGGGGGACTGGGAGGGACTGGGGGGGACTGGGGGGACTGGGAGGGACTGGGAGGGAACTGGGGAGACTGGGGGAGACTGGGAGGGACTGGGAGGGAACTGGGGGGGACTGGGAGGGACTGGGAGGGACTGGGGGGGACTGGGAGGGACTGGGGGGGACTGGGGGGGACTGGGGGGGGACTGGGGGGGACTGGGAGCCCAATCTGGGACCCAGATCTGAACTGGGAGCTGGACTGGGACCAGTAAAACCCCACTGGGGCCCAAACTGGGACCAGTAACTCCTCACTGGGACCCAAACTGGGACCAGAACCGGCCCCAAGACCCAAACTGGGACCCAAACTGGGACAAGTAACTCCGAACTGGGACCCGAACTGGGACCAGGACTGGAACCAGTACCAGTACCAAAGCCTTAACTGGGACCAGTAACACCTCACTCAATCCCAAACTGGGACCAGTAAAATCCCACTGAACCCCAAACTGGGACCAGTAACCTCTCAATGAGACCCAAACTGGGACCAGTAACCTCTCACTGAGACCCAAACTGGGACCAGTAACCTCTCAATGAGACCCAAACTGGGACCAGTAACCTCTCATTGAACCCCAAACTGGGACCAGTAACCTCTCAATGAGACCCAAACTGGGACCCAGTAACTCCTCACTGGGACCAAACTGGGACCAGTAACCTCTCAATGAGACCCAAACTGGGACCAGTAACTCCTCACTGGGACCCAAACTGGGACCCAGTAACCTCTCACTGAGACCCAAACTGGGACCAGTAACTCCTCATTGAACCCCAAACTGGGACCAGTAACCTCTCAATGAGACCCAAACTGGGACCAGTAACCTCTCAATGAGACCCAAACTGGGACCAGTAACCTCTCAATGAGACCCAAACTGGGACCAGTAACCTCTCACTGAGACCCAAACTGGGACCAGTAACCTCTCACTGGGACCCAAACTGGGACCAGTATCAGGACCAAAACCTGAACTGGGACCAGTAACCTCTCAATGAGACCCAAACTGGACCAGTAACCTCTCAATGAGACCCAAACTGGGACCAGTATCAGGACCAAAAACCTGAACTGGGACCAGTAACCTCTCAATGAGACCCAAACTGGGACCCAGTAACCTCTCATTGAACCCCAAACTGGGACCAGTAACCTCTCAATGAGACCCAAACTGGGACAGTAACTCCTCACTGGGACCCAAACTGGGACCAGTAACCTCTCAATGAGACCCAAACTGGGACCAGTAACTCCTCACTGGGACCCAAACTGGGACCAGTAACCTCTCACTGAGACCCAAACTGGGACCAGTAACTCCTCATTGAACCCCAAACTGGGACCAGTAACCTCTCAATGAGACCCAAACTGGGACCAGTAACCTCTCAATGAGACCCAAACTGGGACCAGTAACCTCTCAATGAGACCCAAACTGGGACCAGTAACCTCTCACTGAGACCCAAACTGGGACCAGTAACCTCTCACTGGGACCCAAACTGGGACCAGTATCAGGACCAAAACCTGAACTGGGACCAGTAACCTCTCAATGAGACCCAAACTGGGACCAGTAACCTCTCAATGAGACCCAAACTGGGACCAGTAACCTCTCACTGAGACCCAAACTGGGACCAGTAACCTCTCAATGAGACCCAAACTGGGACCAGTAACCTCTCATTGAACCCCAAACTGGGACCAGTAACCTCTCACTGAACCCCAAACTGGGACCAGTAACCTCTCACTGAACCCCAAACTGGGACCAGTAACCTCTCAATGAGACCCAAACTGGGACCAGTAACCTCTCAATGAGACCCAAACTGGGACCAGTAACCTCTCACTGAGACCCAAACTGGGACCAGTAACCTCTCACTGAGACCCAAAACTGGGACCAGTAACCTCTCACTGAGACCCCAAACTGGGACCAGTAACCTCTCATTGAACCCCAAACTGGGACCAGTAACCCCTCAATGAGACCCAAACTGGGACCAGTAACCTCTCACTGAGACCCAAACTGGGACCAGTAACTCCTCACTGAACCCCAAACTGGGACCAGTAACCTCTCACTGAGACCCAAACTGGGACCAGTAACCTCTCAATGAGACCCAAACTGGGACCAGTAACCTCTCACTGAGACCCAAACTGGGACAGTAACCTCTCAATGAGACCCAAACTGGGACCAGTAACCTCTCACTGAGACCCAAACTGGGACCAGTAACCTCTCAATGAGACCCAAACTGGGACCAGTAACCTCTCACTGGGACCCAAACTGGGACCAGTAACCTCTCAATGAGACCCAAACTGGGACCAGTAACCTCTCAATGAGACCCAAACTGGGACCAGTAAGCCCCGAACTGGTCGCGGACCCCCCAAGCCCCCTGGAACCCTCCACAGGGGTCACGCCCACCCCGACCCCCGCCCGGACCGGAAGTGGCACCGAACCGGAAGTAGCTCCCACCCGCTACAACCCCCTCCCCCCACATCCCCCCCCCCGAAAAAAAACCCCCAAAATTCCCAAATCCCCCCAAAATTCCCTAAAATCCCTCACTTTAGTGGATGCTGACGTCATGGCCGCCCTCCCCGGCCCCTCCGGCCGCCGCCGCCGCCGCTCCGGCTCCTCGATGGTGGCGGCGGGGGAGGGGGACGCTCTGCCCCGCGCGTCTCGCTGGTACCGCCGCCCTCACGAGGCCACGCCCCCTCGCCCCGCCCATTGGTTCCCTCCGCCCAAGCCCCGCCCCTCGCTCACTCCCATTGGTTCTCTCCGCCCAAGCCCCGCCCACTCCCGCCCTCCGAGGCCGCTCCGCGCCGCCGTCCTCGTTGCTCCTCAACCTCCAGCACCCCCAAAATCCCCATTTTTCACCCCAAAAAAAAACCCCAATTTTCCCCAAAAACCACCCTCGCCGCGAGCATCCAACAACTCTCTTTATTCTTTATTCTTTCAACCCCTCCAAACTTCTCTGCGTCGCTCCGGGCGGGGAGAAAATTGGTCCTCCGAGAGAGGGGCGGAGTTTGGGAAATGAGGAAAAAAAAAAAAAAAAAAAAGGGAATTTTTGGGGGGGTTTTTTTTTTGGGGGTGAAAAATGGGGATTTTGGGGTCTCAGCGCACCATGTACTCCTTGCGCTTGTTGAGGCGGGTCTGGCACAGGGAGAAGCCGCCCAGCAGCGCGTAGAGCCCCGCGGCGATGAAGCAGTTGTAGCTGACCTGCTCGTACAGGGCCGTAAATGCGCTCGGGGCCGCTGAGGGACACAAAAAATGCCATTTTTGGGGGGGATTTTGGGGGGATTTTGGGGTTTTTTGGGGGGGGTTGGGGGGGTTGGAGGAGTTTTGGGGGGGTTAAAGGGGGTTTGGGGGGGTTAAAGGGGGTTTGGAGCCCAAAATTTCCAATAAAGAGCCCGAAATTCCCTCAAGTCTTCCCCAAACTCCCCCAAAATCCCCCCCAGGGACCCCAAACTCCCCCCAAATCCCTTTGAGGGACCCCCCAAACCCCCCCAGACTCCCCCCAAATCCCCCCAGGACCCCCAAATTCTCCCCAAATCCCCCTCAGGGACCCCCAAACCTCCCCCAAATCCCCCCAGGACCCCCAAACTCCCCCCAGGACCTCCAAACTCCCCCCAACCCTCCCCCCAAATCCCCCCCCAAACTCCCCCCAGGGACCCCCAAACTCCCCAAATTTCCCCCAGATCCCACCCAGGACCCCTCAAATCCCCTTGGGGAACCCCCAGGACCCCCAAACTCCCCCCAAATCCACCCTCAGGACCCCCAAACTCCTCCCAAATCCCCCCCAGGGTCCCCCCCAGGACCCCCAAATTCTCCCCAAATCCCCCTCAGGACCCCCCAAACTCCCCCCAAATCCCCCTCAGGACCCCCAAATCCCCCCCAGGACCCCCAAACTCCCCCCCAAATTCCCCCCCAGGACCCCCAAACTCCCCCCCAAATCCCCCCCAGGACCCCCAAAATCCCCCCAAATCCCTTTGAGGGACCCCCCAAAACCCCCCAAACTCCCCCCAAATCCCTCCCAGGGACCCCCAAACTCCCCCCAGATCTCCCCCAGGACCCCCAAATCCCTCCAGGACCCCCGAGCTCCCCCCAAATCTCCCCCAAACTCCCCCCAGATCCCCCCAGGATCCCCCCAAATCCCCCCTCAGGACCCCCAAATCCCCCCCCAGAGGACCCCCCCAAATCCCCCCCAGGACTCCCAAACTCCCCCAAATCCCCCTCAGGACCCCCCAAATCCCCCCCAGGACTCCCAAACTCCCCCCCAGGACCCCCGAACTCCCCCCAAATCCCCCTCAGGACCCCCCAAATCCCCCTCAGGACCCCCCAGATCCCCCCCAGGACCCCCCAGATCCCCCCAGCCTCACTCCTTGAAGTCCTCCTCGGTGAAGGGCACGTCCTCGATCAGCACGGCCGAGTGGACGTTGAAGAAGATGCCCAGGAGCACCTGGGGGGGGGGTCCCGGGGGGGTTTTTGGGGGGTCCCGAGGGGGTTTGGGGTGCGGGGACCCCCTCCCCCCCAGCTGCCCCACCCCCCCCGTGTGGTTTTTGGGGGTGGGGGAGGGGTTTGGGGTGACTCAAGGGCAGCTGAGGGGAAGTTGGGGGGTGGGGGGAGGGGTGGATTTTTGGGGTGGGGGTTGGGTCTCCCCAACATTTCCTGAGGGTTTGAGGCCCCCCCCCCCCCCCCACCCCTTCAGACCCCCAAAAACGCCCCCAGCCCCTTCTTGGGCCCCCCAAAACCTCTCAGGGACCCCCCCGCCAGACCCCTAAAACCCCCCCAAATATTTCCCAGCCCCTACCCAAGCTCACAGAGAGACCCCCAGGACACCCCCAATCCCACAGGGACCCCCCAAAACCCCTCTGAACACCCCCAAAACTCTTCTGAACCCCCTGGCAACCCCACAGGACCCCCCCAAACCCCTCCAAGACCCCCCCAAACCCCTCTGAACCCCTGGCAACCCCACAGGGACCCCCCCAAAACCCCTCTGAACCCCCTGGCAACCCCACAGGACCCCCCAAAACCCCTCCAAGACTCCCCAAAACCCCTCTGAACCCCCTGGCAACCCCACAGGGACCCCCCCAAAACCCGTCCAAGGCCCCCCAAGCCCTCTGCCAAGCCCCCACGACCCCTCACGACCCCCTCAGCCCCTCACGGCTCCCCCCAGGACCCCTCACGACCCCCCCCACGACCCCTCACAGCCCCCCAGGACCCCCCCAGGACCCCTCACGACCCCCTCAGCCCCTCACGGCCCCTCCAGGACCCCCCCAGGACCCCTCACGATGCCCTCAACCCCTCACGACCCCCCAGGACCCCTCACGATCCCCCCAGGACCCCTCACGATTCCCCAGGACCCCTCACGATTCCCCAGGACCCCTCACGATCCCCCCAGGACCCCTCACAATCCCCTCAGCCCCTCACGATCCCCTCAGCCCCTCACGACCCCCCCGGCCCCTCACGGCTCCCCTCAGCCCCTCACGGCTCCCCTCAGCCCCTCACCAGCATCACGACGCCCCAGGCGCTGAGGACGAGCCCGCAGGCCGCCATCTTGGGCCCGCAGCAGAGCAGCGACACCATGGCGGGCTCGGGGGAGTTCCCGGGGGTGGTTTTTTGGGGCAGTTTCGGGGGTTTTTTTTTGGCGTTTTTTGGGCGTTTTTCGGCGCTTTCGGCGCGCGCGGAACTCCCGGAGCCGCTGCTGAGGGCTGAAGCCACGCCCCCTTTACGTAACCACGCCCCTCGCCGTGCGTGACCACGCCCTCCCTTAGCCACGCCCACCGCGCTGAGACCACGCCCCCTCCGTTGCTCCCCGCGCGCGCTGATTGGCTGCGGGGACGTTTAGGGGGCGTGGCCTCGGTTTTGGCCACGCCCACCCCGCCCCACGCGCGTCCCCGGTTGTCCCCTGGGTGTCCCCTGGGTGTCCCCCCCCCCAACTGTGACGTCACGCGGCGACGTCACCGAGTCCCCCCCGGGGGTGTCCCCAACGTGTCCCTCCCCCCCCCCAAAAGGGTGGGGATTCCCAAATTGGGGCTCTGGCCCTTTAAAAGCCCCTCCCCCACCCCCCCCTCCCCAGGGTCACATTGAGGTGACATTTCAGGGGGGGGGGGAGGCTAAAAATAGCCCCGGCACGCGCCCGCCCCTCCCCCACCCCCCCCCCCATGGGGACAGGGGATCCCCCCCCTCGAGCCGTGAGGGAGGGGGGAGGGGCGATGACGTCACCATTTCTATTTTAGGGCAAAACCGGCTGAATTGGGGTGGGGGAGGGGCGCGGGGGGTCAAGCCGGGGCGCGCGCGGGGGGGGGGGGGGGTGGGTGGGGGGGGGGAGGGGCGGGGTGGGGGTGTGGTCGGTGGGGTGGGGGGGAGGGGAGGGCGGGGTCTGGGCTGGCCCCCGCCCCCTCGGAGCCCCCCCGGAGCTCCCGCAGAGCCCCGGGACCCCCCGGAGCCGCCGCCGCCTCCGGAGCCGCCTCCGCCCGGCCGCGGGGGGGCGCCCTTCAACCGCCCCTCCCCCCCCTCCCCCCCTCCCCATCCCCCCCCCCTCCCCCACCGCCAGACCCCCCCCCCCCCGCAATCACTGACCCCCCAACTGACCCCTAATTAGTCCTTAATTAACCCTCCGAGCCTGCCCCGGGACCTGCCGACCCCTCATTAACTCCTAATTAACCTCTAATTAATACTTAATTAACTCCCCGAGCCTGCCCCGGGACCTGCCGACCCCTCATTAACCTCTAATTAATCCTTAATTAACCCTCCGAGCCTGCCCCGGGACCTGCCGACCCCTAATTAACCCCTAATTAAATCTTAATTAACTCCCCGAGCCTCTCCCGGGACCCGCCGACCTCTAATTAACTCTTGGTTAGTTCTTAATTAACCTCCCGAGACCCCTCCGACTCCTAATTAGCCCTTAATTAACCTCCCCGATCCTGCCCCCGGGACCCTCCGACCACTAATTAACCACTGATTAATCCTTAATTAACTTCTCGAGACCCTCCGACTTTTAATTAGTTCTTAATTAACCCCCCCGATCCTGCCCCGAGACCCTCCGACCACTAATTAACCTCTGATTAATCCTTTATTAACCCCCCCGATCCTCCCCCTGGACCCCTCCGACCCCTAATTAACCCCTAATTAATCCTTAATTAACCCCCCGATCCTCCCCCTGGACCCTCCGACCCCTAATTAACCCCTAATTAATCCTTAATTAACCCCCCGACCCTTAATTGACCCCCCCCATTAACTCCCCCACCTGCCCCTTTAACCTCCCCGACCCCTAATTAACCTCTAATTAACCCCTAATTAACCCCCCCAGCCCCACTCCCCACCCCTCCCCCCCCCCACCGGGGGGGGGCCCCTCCTCCATTAATCCCCCCTATTAATTAACTAATTAACCCATTAATTAATTAATTACCGCCCCCATGCCCAGGGGGTTCCAGCAGATCCAGGAGGAGGAGGAGGTACCGGGGGGTGGGGGAGGGGCGGTTTTTGGGGGGGGGGTCCTGAGTGGGGGAGGGGGGAATTTGGGGGGGTGGGGGAGGGGTCCCCAAATTCCCCCCCCCGGGAATTCCCGGCCCCTCCCCCCCCCCCTCCCCTCCCCTCCCCTCCCCCTCCCCCCACCCCCCGCGGTTTTTTCCAGGACTTTCCCAAATAAGGGGGAATTTTCTCCCAAGTCGCGACAGGAGGGTGGGGGAGGGGGTTTATGTCGCGATAGAGCCGCCCCTCCCCCCCCTCCAGGGATTTCCCCCCCTCCCCTCCCCCCACCCCGGGGGGTCTGGGGTGGGGGAGGGGGCGGTTGGAGCCCCCCGTGGGGGCGGGGCGGGGGGTGTGAGGGGGGGTGGGGGAGGGGTGGAGCTCCGGCCACGCCCCCGCCCAGCCCACCCTGCCCCTCCCCCCACTCCAGAATTCCCTCCCCCCCCCTCCCCCCCCAAAGGGGTTCGGTGGGGGGGGTCCCCCCAAATTCTGAACCCCCCCAGGGGGAGCAGGGGGTCCCCAAAACCCCCCAAAACCCCCCAAAACCCCCCCAAAATCCCCCAAAATTCCACAAAACCCCCCCCAAAATCCCCCAAAATCCCCCCAAATCCCCCCAAAACCCCCCCAAAATCCCCCAAAATCCCTCAAATCCCCCCAAAATCCCCCAACCCCCCCAAAATCCCCCAAAATCCCCCAAATCCCCCAAAATCCCCCAAAACCCCCCCAAATTCCCCAAAATCCCCCAAAATCCCCCAAAATCCCCCAAACCCCCCCAAAATCCCCCCAAAATTCCCCAAAATCCCCCTAAATCCCCCAAAATCCCCCAAAATCCCCCAAAAACCCCCCAAAACCCCCCCAAAATGCCCCCAACCCCCCCCCCCAAATCCCCCAAAATCCCCCAAGGGGGACGAGACCCCTCCCCCCTTCCCCCCTCCCCCCCCACCCCCGGAATTTGAGGGGGGGGTTCCCCCATTTTTTCCCCTTCCCAGGAATTTTGGGGGGTCCCCCCCACCCTGACCCCCCCCAGGAAGATCAGGGGGGTCCCCAAACCCCCCCAAACCCCCCCAAAAACCCCCCCAAGGAGGACGAAGCCCCCTCCCCCATTCTCCCCCCATTCCCGGGATTTGAGGAGGGGGCGGATTTAAGGGGGGGTTCCCCCCATTTTTTCCCTTCCCCAGGAATTTTGGGGTGTCCCCCCCACCCCTGACCCCCCCAGGAAGATCAGGGGGGTCCCCCCAACCTCCCCAAACCCCCCCCAAACCCCCCCAAAGACCCCCCAAGGAGGACGAGACCCCTCCCCCATTCTCCCCCATTCCCGATATTTGAGGAGGGGGCGGATTTAAGGGGGGGGTTCCCCCATTTTTTTTCCCCTTCCCGGGGATTTTGGGGGGTCCCTCCCACCCTGAACCCCCCCAAGAAGATCAGGGGGGTCCCCCAACCCCCCCCAAAATCCGCCCCAAAACCCCCCCAAAGACCCCCCAAACCCCCCCAAGGAGGACAAAACCCCCTCCCCCCATTCTCCCCCATTCCCGGTATTTGAGGAGGGGGGCGGATTTAAGGGGGGGTTCCCCCAATTTTTTTCCCCTTCCCGGGGATTTTGGGGGGTCCCCCCCACCCTGACCCCCCCCGTGCCCCCCCAGGAGGATGAGGGGGGTCTCCCCCTCGGGCCCGGGGGGGTCCCCGCCCCCCCCCCCCGCGCTGACCCCCCGCCCTGGCCCTGACCGTGTTCGCGGCCCTCGCTGAGCTCGCTCAGCTTCGGATTCCACATCGGAGTCATCAACGCGCCCCAAAAGGTACCGGGGGCACCCCAAAATCACCGGGGGGACCCCAAAATCACCGGGGGGGACCCCAAGAACCTCAGAGGGACCCCTCGGGTCACAAGAGAAGCCCCCAGACCCCGAGGGAATCCCCCAAAAGCCCCCAGACCCCCCCGTGGGGTTCCCAAACCGCTGCGGGATCCCAAATTTGGGGAGGGTCCCAAAATCCCCGGGAATGACCCCAAAAAACCCCCGGGGGTCCCTGGGTGGGCGCCCCCTCCCCAAATTCGGGTGCCCCCCACCCACGGGTGCCCCCTCCCCAAATTCGGGTGCCCCATTGGACACAAACCGGTCCTGGGGGGGTCCCTGAGTGGGGAGCCCCCTCCCCAAATTCGGGCGCAAAACCGGTACGGGGGGGGTCCGTGCCTGGACGCCCCCTCCCCAAATTCGGGCGCAAACCGGTCCTGGGAGGGGTCCCTGAGTGGGCGCCCCCCTCCCCAAATTCGGGCGCAAACCGGTCCGGGGGGGGGTCCGTGCCTGGACGCCCCCTCCCCAAATTCGGGCTCCCCCATTAGGGGGGGTCCCTCCTCCACAAACCAGTCCCGGGGAGGGTTCCCAGTCTGAACGCCCCCCTCCCCAAATTCGGGTGCAAACCAGTCCCGGTGGGGGGTGCCTGACTGGCCGCCCCCTCCCCAAATTCGGGTGCAAACCGGTCCCTGGGGGGGGGTCCCTGTCTGGGCGCCCCCTCCCCAAATTTGGGCTCCTCATTGGGCACAAACCGGTCCTGGGGGTGGTCCCCTCATTGGGAGCCCCCTCCCCAAATTCGGGCTTCCCATTAGGGGGGGTCTCTCCTCCACAAACCAGTCCCTGGAGGGGGTCCCTGAGTGGACGCCCCCTCCCCAAATTCGGGCTCCCCATTGGACACAAACCAGTCCCGGGGGGGGGGTCCTTGGGTGGGAGCCCCCTCCCCAAATTCGGGCTTCCCATTAGGGGTTCCCTCCTCCACAAACCGGTCCCTGGAGGGGGTCCCTGAGTGGGCACCCCCTCCCCAAATTGGGGCGCCCCCTCCCCAAATTCAGGTGCCCCATTGGACACAAACCGGTTCTGGGGGGCGTCCCTGTCTGGACGCCCCCTCCCCAAATTCTGGCCCCCCCCTCCCAAAATTTGGGCTCCCCATTAGGGGGGGTCCCTCCTCCACAAACCGGTCCCTGGAGGGGGGTCCCTGTCTGGACGCCCCCTCCCCAAATTCGAGCTCCTCATTGGACACAAACCGGTCAGGGGGGGGATTCCCAGTCTGAACGCCCCCCTCCCCAAATTCGGGTGCTCAATGAGCACAAACCGGTCCCTGGGGGGGGGTCCCCAGTCTGGACGCCCCCTCCCCAAATTCAGGTGCCCCATTGAGCACAAACCAGTCCCTGGGGGGGTTCCCTGTCTGGCCGCCCCCTCCCCAAATTCGGGTGCTCAATGAGCACAAACCAGTCCCGGGGGGGGTCCCTGTCTGGCCGCCCCCCTCCCCAAATTCGGGCTCCCCATTAGGGGGGTCCCTCCTCCACAAACCAGTCCCTGGGGGGGGGGTCCCTGTCTGGCCGCCCCCCTCCCCAAATTCGGGTGCTCAATGAGCACAAACCGGTCAGGGGGTGGGTTCCCAGTCTGGCCGCCCCCTCCCCAAATTCGGGTGCTCAATGAGCACAAACCGGTCCCTGGGGGGGGGTCCCAGTCTGGACGCCCCCTCCCCAAACCGTGTCCCCCCCTGCCCGCAGGTCCTGGAAGGGGAGTACAACGCGACGTAGGGGCGCGGCGCTGGGGGTCCCCCCCGCCCCCCCCAGACCATCTCCCTGCTCTGGGCGCTCTCGGTCGCCATCTTCTCGGTGGGGGGGGATGGGCACGGCCCTGGCGGGCGGGGCCATGGCCGAGAGGCTGGGCAGGTAAAGGGGGCGGGGCTTAGCGGGGAGGGGGCGTGGCTTAGCGGGGAGGGGCGGGGGCTTAGCAGGGAGGGGGAGGGGCTTAGCGGGGAGGGGGGCGGGGCCATGGCCGAGAGGCTGGGCCGGTAAAGGGGCGGGGGCTTAGCAAAGATGGGCGGGGGCTTAGCGGGGAGGGGGGCAGGGCTTAGCGGGGAGGGGCGGGGCTTAGCGGGGAGGGGGCGGGGCTTAACGGGGAGGGGCTTAGCGGGGAGGGGCTTAGCGGGGAGGGGCGGGGCCATGGCCGAGAGGCTGGGTAGGTAAAGGGGGCGGGGCTTAGTGGGAAGGGGCAGGGCTTAGCGGGGAGGGGCGGGGGCTTAGCGGGGAGGGGGCGGGGGCTTAAGCAGGGAGGGGGCAGGGCTAAACTGGGAAGGGGAGGGGCTTCAAAGGAAGGGGTGGGGGCTTCACAGGGAGGGGGGCGGGGGCCATGGTGAAACACCTGGGCAGGTAAAGGGGGCGGGGCTTAGCGGGGAGGGGGCGGGGCTAAATGGGGAAGGGGCGGGGCTTTACAGGGAGGGGGCGGGGCCATGGCCGAGAGACTGGGCAGGTAAAGGGGCGGGGCTTAGCAAAGATGGGCGGGGCTTAGCGGGGAGGGGGCAGGGCTTAGCAAGGAGAGGTGGGGCTTAGAAGGGCTTAGAAGGGCGGGGCTTCTCTGAGAGGGGGCGGGGCTTAGCACAAAGGGGTGTGGCGTGGTTTGATTGGGTGTGGCTTAAGGAGGAGCTGGGTGTAAAGTAGGCGGGGCTTAATGGGGTGTGGTCGGGTGTGTGGAGCCTAAAGGGGCGTGGTCTGCCTTAAAGGGGCGGGGCCATGGGGATAGTAATGATCAGGGTGTGGATTAATGGGGGAATTGGGGCGGGGCCCTAAAGGGGCGGTGCTTAAAGGGGCGTGGCCTGAGAGCAGAACCCAGGGTGGGTGTGGTCACGTGGCCACGCCCCCTTCCCCTCCCCCTCTCGCAGGAAAGGCGCCCTATTGGCCACCAACGGCCTGGCTGTGGTGGGCGGGGCCCTGATGGGCGGGGCCAAACTGGGCCCCACCTACACCCTCATCATCCTCGGCCGCTTCGTCGTGGGCGCCTACTCAGGTACCACCCTCAAGTGGGGGCGTGGCTTGGCTAATGAGGGGCGTGGCTTGGCTAATGAGGGGTGTGGCTTGGCTAATGAGGGACGTGGTTTGGCTAATGAGGGGCGTGGCTAGGCTGTGGGGGCGTGGCTTGGCTAATGAGGGGCATAACTTGGTCATGAGGGGCGTGGCTTGGCTAATGAGGGGCGTGGTCTGTCGGTGTGGGCGTGGTCTGCATTTATGGGGCGTGGCCTGTCACTGTGATGGGTGTGGCCTGTTTGTGTGGGCGTGGTCTGGATTTATGGGGTGTGGCCTCACGCTGTGTGGGCGTGGCCTGTCTCTGTGGGCGTGGCCTGTCTAGTGGGCGTGGCCTGTCTCTGTGGGCGTGGCTGTCTCTGTGGGCGTGGTCTGTCTCTGTGTGTGGCGTGGTCTGGATTTATGGGGCGTGGCCTGTCTGTGTGTGTGGGCATGTCCTGTCTGTGTGTGGGCGTGGCTTGCATGTATGGGGCATGGCCTGTCTCGGGGTGGGGGCGTGGCCTGGATTATGGGTCATGGCCTGGACCTGTGTGGGCGTGGCCTGTCTTTGTGTGGGCGTGGTCTGGATTTATGGGGCGTGGCCTGTCTGCGTGTGTGGGCGTGTCCTGTCTCTGTGTGGGCGTGTCCTGTCTCTGTGTGGGCGTGTCCTGTCTCTGTGTGTGTGGGCGTGGCCTGTATATGTGTGGGCGTGGTCTGGATTTATGGGGTATGGCCTGTCTGTGTGTGGGCGTGTCCTGTCTGTATGTGGGCGTGTCCTGTATGTGTGGGCGTGTCCTGTCTGTGTGGGCGTGTCCTGTCTGTATGGGGGCGTGTCCTGTCTCTGTGTGTGGGCGTGGTCTGGTTCTGTGTGTGGGCGTGTCCTGTCTGTGTGTGCGTGGTCTGTCACCATGGTGGGCGTGTCCTGTCTGTGTGGGCGTGGCCTGTCACCATGGTGGGCGTGGTCTGGTTCTGTGTGTGGGCGTGTCCTTCCTTGTATGGAGGCGTGTCCTGTCTGTGTGTGGGCGTGTCCTGTCTGTGTGTGGGCGTGGTCTGTTACCATGGTGGTGTGTCCTGTCTGTGTGGGCGTGGTCTGTCACCATGGTGGGCGTGTCCTGTCCCCATGGTGGGCGTGTCCCGGTCTGAGCCCGCCCCTCAGGGCTGGTGTCGGTTCTGGTTCCGCTCTACGTGGGCGAGGTGGCTCCGCTGCGGCTCCGGGGGCTCTGGGGACCCTGCACCAGCTCGGGATCGTCCTCGGCATCCTGGCGGCGCAGGTGGGCGGGGCCTGGCGGGTGGGCGGGGCCTGAGGGGGCGGGGCTGGGGTGGGAGGGGTCTTCGGGGGTCCCGGTGGGGACATTTCGGTGTCCTTGGGACCCGGTGGGCGGAGCCTCTGGGGTGGGCGGGGCTTGAATGGGCGGGGCCACTGGGGAATCACGTGGTTTCATCCCGGGGTGGGCGGGGCCTAATGGGTGGGCGGGGCTTAACGAGGTCGGGTCGGTGGGGGCGGGGCTTAAGAGGGCGGGGCCTTTGGGTGTCCTGGGGACCCTTTGGGTGTCTTGGGGGGTGCGGGTGGGCGGAGACAGGAGGGGCGGGGCTTTAGGGGGCGTGGCTTCCTGGGAGGGGCCTGGTGGGCGGGGCCTGAGGGGGAGGGGCGGGAACTCGGGGGAGACTTGAGGCTCCTGAGGGGTCCTGGGAGGATTTAACTCGGGGCTGGGGGGGTCCCTGAGGGATTTTGGGGGTTCCCGAGAGGAGACACATCGCGACACGGCCCTTCCCGCCGCGATAGAGCGCAAGCTCCGGGGCTCTATCGCGACATAGCGCCGTTTGCGGCGGCGTATCGCCGCTTTCCGGCGGGATATCGCGGCATATCGCGGCATATCGCGTCATATCGCGGCATATCGCGGCTCCCCCGCAGGTGCTGGGCTGCGGGCGCTGCTGGGGACGCCGGCGGCGTGGCCGGCGCTGTTCGGGGCGGGGCTGCTGCCGGCGGCGCTGCAGCTGCTGCTGCTGCCGCTGTGTCCCGAGAGCCCCCGGTTCCTGCTGGCCCGGGGCCAGCGCGGCCGCGCCCGCCGCGGTGAGTGCGGAGCCTTCGGCCTCCTCCGCCCTGCCCCGGCCCCTCCCGCCCCGCCCTCCTCCTCTTCCTCTCTCCCGGGTTTTCCTTTTCCTCGCTGCCTGCTCTTCCTCCCGGCCTTCGTCCTCCTCTTCCTCCGTCCCGGTTCTTCCTCCTGAGCTTCCTCCTCCTCTTCCTTTGTCCCCATCCTCCTCCTCCTCCTCCTCCTCCTCCTCCCCTGAATCTTCCTCGTGATTCCTCCTCGTCCTCTTCCCCTTCATCCTCTTCCTCCCCTTCATCCTCTTCCTCCCCACCTTCATCTTCCTCCTTGATCCCCCTCGTTCTTCTCTTCCTCTGTCCAAGTTCTTCCTCCTCCTCTTCACCTTCATCCTCCTCCTCAATTTCTCTCCTTCCTCCATCCTCCTCTTCATCCTCCTTCTCTTCCTCTTCCTCTTCCTCTTCCTCTTCCTCTTCCTCTTCCTCTTCCTCTTCCTCTTCCTCTTCCTCTTCCTCTTCCTCTTCCTCTTCCTCTTCCTCTTCCTCTTCCTCTTCCTCTTCCTCCTCCTCCTCCTCCTCCTCTTCCTTCGTCCCCATCCTCCTCCTCCTCCTCCTCCCCTTAATCTTCCTCATGATTCCTCCTCGTCCTCCTCCCCTTAATCTTCCTCATGATTCCTCCTCTTCCTCCTCCCCTTCATCCTCTTCCTCCCCACCTTCATCTTCCTCCTTGATCCCCCTCGTCCTCCTCTTCCTCCATCCCAGTTCTTCCTCCTCCTCCTCCTCACCTTCATCCTCCTCCTCAATTTCCTCTCCTTCCTCCATTCCCATCCTCCTCTTCCTCATCTTTGTTTTCCTCACCCTCATTGATCCCTCTTCCTCCTCTTCCACCTCTTCCTCTTCCTCTTCCTCTTCCTCTTCCTCTTCCTCTTCCTCTTCCTCTTCCTCTTCCTCTTCCTCTTCCTCTTCCTCTTCCTCTTCCTTTCCTCCTCCTCTCCCTCTCCCTCTTCCTCTTCCTCCTCCTCCTCCTCTTCCACCTCCTCCTCCTCCTCCCCCCTCCCCCATTCTGCCGCCCCTATCGCGACAAGCCCCTCCCCTTTCCCCCAGGCCTGTCGCGATTGGCCGGGCCGGCGGCGGAGGCGGGGCTGGCGGCGCTGGAGGCGGAGCTTGGCCGAGGCCCCGCCCCCAGGGTGGGGCTGCTGGAGCTGCTGCGGAGCCGCCGGTACCGGCAGCCGCTGATCGTCACCCTGGGGCTGCAGCTGGCGCAGCAGCTCTCGGGGATAAACGCGGTAAAAACGGGAAAAACAACTCAAAAATGGGAAAAATGGGCGGGGTTTATGGGAAAATGGGCGGGGTTTATGGGAAATGGGCGTGGCCATGCTCGTCACCCTGGGGTGCAGCTGGTGCAGCAGCTCTCGGGGATAAACGCGGTAAAAACAACTCCAAAAATGGGAAAAACCCCTCCAAAAATGGGAAAAATGGGCGGGGTTTATGGGGAAAGGGGCGTGGTTTGTGGGAAAGGGGCGTGGCCATGCTCGTCACCCTGGGCTGCAGCTGGCGCAGCAGCTCTCGGGGATAAACGCGGTAAAAACGGGAAAAACAACTCAAAAATGGGAAAAATGGGCGGGGTTTATGGGAAAATGGGTGGGGTTTGTGGGGAAAGGGGCGTGGCCATGAGTGTCACCCTGGGGCTGCAGCTGGCGCAGCAGCTCTCGGGGATAAACGCGGTAAAAATGGGAAAAACAACTCAAAAATGGGAAAAATGGGCGGGGTTTGTGGGGAAATGGGCGGGGTTTATGGGAAAAGAGGCGTGGTTTAAAAGGAAAGGGGCGTGGCCATGATCGTCACCCTGGGGCTGCAGCCGGCGCAGCAGCTCTCGGGGATAAACGCGGTAAAAACAACTCCAAAAATGGGAAAAAACCCTCCAAAAATGGGAAAAAACGGGCGGGGTTTATGGGAAAATGGGCGGGGTTTATGGGAAAAGAGGCGTGGTTTGTGGGAAAAGGGGCGTGGTTTATGGGGAATGGGCGTGGCCATGCTCGTCACCCTGGGGTGCAGCTGGCGCAGCAGCTCTCGGGGATAAACATGGGAAAAACGGGAAAAACAACTCAAAAATGGGAAAAATGGGCGGGGTTTATGGGAAAATGGGTGGGGTTTATGGGAAAATGGGCGGGGTTTATGGGAAAAGGGGCGTGGTTTATGGGAAATGGGCGTGGCCATGCTCGTCACCCTGGGGTGCAGCTGATGCAGCAGCTCTCGGGGATAAACGCGGTAAAAACGGGAAAAACAACTAAAAAACGGGCAAAATGGGCGGGGTTTATGGGAAAAGGGGCGGGGTTTGTGGGAAAAGGGGCGTGGTTTCACAGGAAAGGGGCGTGGCCATGAGCGTAACCCTGGGGCTGCAGCTGGCGCAGCAGCTTTCGGGGATAAACGCGGTAAAAACGGGAAAAACAACTCAAAAATGGGAAAAACAACTCCAAAAATGGGAAAAACAACTCCAAAAATGGGGAAAATGGGCGGGGTTTGTGGGAAAAGGGGCGTGGTTTATGGGGAATGGGCGTGGCCATGCTCGTCACCCTGGGGTGCAGCTGGCGCAGCAGCTCTCGGGGATAAACATGGGAAAAACGGGAAAAACAACTCAAAAATGGGGAAAATGGGCGGGGTTTATGGGAAAAGGGGCGGGGTTTGTGGGAAAGGGGCGTGGCCACGAGCGTCACCCTGGGGCTGCAGCTGGCGCAGCAGCTCTCGGGGATAAACGCGGTAAAAACGGGAAAAACAACTCCAAAAATGGGAAATTGGGTGGGATTTATGGGAAAATGGGCGGGGTTTATGGGAAAAGGGGCGTGGTTTGTGGGGGAAAGGGGCGTGGCCATGCGCGTCACCTTCGGCCTGCACCGGCAGCGACTCTTGGGGATAAAAGCGATAAAAACGGGAAAAATAAATTGAAAATAGGGAAAAACGGGCGGGAAATGATGGGAAAGGGGCGGGGCCTGTGGGGAAAATGGGCGTGGCTTACGATGAAGGGGCGGGGCCACGAAATGCAGATCTCAATGATCACTGATTGGGCGGAGCTTAACAGGGCACAAAGAGGCGGAGTCAGAGGCAGAACGAGGGCGGAGCTTAAAAGGGGGCGGGGCTTAAAGGGGTGGAGCCTTTGGAGGCGGGGCTTAACGGTGTGGAGCTTAAAAGGGGGCGGGGCTTAATGGGGCGGAGCCTTTGGGCTGGGTCTAAAGAGGCGGGGCCTAAAGGGGAGGAGCCTCATGGGCGTGGCTCCTTTGGGACAGGGCGTGGCCATGAGGGCGTGGCCCAATGGGATTGGGGGAGGTTTGGGGTGTGGCCAGAGGGGGCGTGGCTTGAAGGGGCGTGTTCTGCTGACCACGCCCCTCTCCCTCCCCAGATCTTTTACTACTCGACGTCCATCTTTGAGGGGGCGGGGCTACAGGACCCGGCCGTCGGCACCATCGGAACGGGCGTGGTCAACGTGGCCGCCACCGCCCTGTCGGTGAGCCACGCCCACGGCCACGCCCACGGCCACGCCCACGGCCACGCCCACACAGCACCTGGGGGTGGGGGGTGGGGTAACCTGGGCTGGGCGTGGTCCTGATGGGGTCGGGACTTCTGGGTGGGTGTGGTCACGGGGGGAGGGGTCTCATGGTGGGCGTGGTTTCTCTGTGGGTGTGGCCTGGAGGGGGAGGGGTCTCTTTTGGGTGGGTGGGGTCTCATGGTGGGCGTGGTCTCTGGGGTGTGGCCCTGAGAGGGAGGGGTCTCATTTTTGGGTGGGTGGGGTCCTGGTGGGTGGGCGTGGTCCTCAGGGGGTGGGGTGACCCTGGGGTGCGTTCCTGAGGGGGAGGGGTCTCATTTTGGGGTGGGTGGTGTCCCATGGTGGGTGGGGTCCTATGGTGGGTGGGGTCTCATTGTGGGTGGGGTCTCAGGGTGGGCGTGGTCTCAGGGTGGGCATGGTCCTCAGGGGTTGGGGTGCGTTCCTGAGGGGGCGTGGTCTCATTTTGGGGTGGGTGGGGTCTCATGGTGGGCGTGGCCTCTGGGGTGTGGCCCTGAGGGGGAGGGGTCTCGTTTTGGGGTGGGTGGGGTCCCATGGTGGGTGGGGTCCCATGGTGGGTGGGGTCTCATGGTGGGCGTGGTCTCAGGGTGGGCATGGTCCTCAGGGGTTGGGGTGCGTTCCTGAGGGGGCGTGGTCTCATTTTGGGGTGGGTGGGGTCCCATGGTGGGTGGGGTCCCATGGTGGGTGGGGTCTCATGGTGGGCGTGGCCCTGATGGGGAGGGGTCTCTTTTTGGGGTGGGTGGGGTTCCATGGTGGGTGGGGTCTCATGGTGGGTGGGGTCCCATGGTAGGCGTGGTCTCATGGTGGGCGTGGTCCTCAGGGGTTGGGATGACCCCGGGGTGCGTTCCTGGGGGGGAGGGGTCAGGTGATGGGGTGGGGTCTCCTCGGTGGGCGTGGCCCGGTGTGGGCGTGGCCCTGCTGAAGCCCCGCCCCCTCAGGTGGTGCTGGTGGAGCGGGCGGGGCGCCGGCTGCTGCAGCTCGTGGGGCTCCTGGGAATGATGGCGTGCGCCGTCACCCTGGGCGTGGCCCTCAAGGTGAGCTGGGACCCCAAAATCCACCTGGACCCCGCCCCCAAATCCCAAACCCCACCCTGAGCCCCCCAAACTCCACCTGAACCCCCCCAAACCCAGCCCTGAACCCCCAAACTCACCCCAATCCCCACCCCAATATTCCCCATTTCTCCCCCATCCCACCCACGGTTTTCGGGGTCCCCCCTCACCCTCGTTTTTGGGGTCTCCCCTTTCCCATCTGCTCAGTTCCTTTCTGGGGGGGGTCCTCAACACCCCCAGTCCCCCAAACCCCTCCTCCTCATCCCCAAACTTCCCCCATTTCCCCCAAAAAACCCCAAAATCCCCAGATTTTCCTTTCTCTCTTTCCCCTCTCCCCGTGATTTTCGGGGTCCCCTCTCACCCTCGTTTTTGGGGTCCCTCCTCCCTCTGAATTTTGGGGTCTCCGCATTCCCAGCTCAGGGTTCCCTTCCTGGTGGAGTCCCCAACACCTCCAGCCCCCAAAAATCCCCCTCCCCATCCCCAAATTTCCCCCATTTCCCCCCAAAAAACCCCCAAATCCCCAAATTTTCCTCTCCATTTCCCGTCTCCCCTGTGAGTTTTGGGGTCCCCCCTCCCTCTGATTTCGGGGTCCCCCCTTTCCCAGCTCGGGGTTCCCTTCCTGGGGGAGTTCCCCAACACCCCCAGCCCCTCAGAATCCCCCTCCCCATCCCCAAATTTCCCCCATTTCCCCCCAAAAAACCCCCAAATCCCCAAATTTTCCTCTCCATTTCCCCTCTCCCCCTGACTTTCGGGGTCCCCCATCCCTCTGACTTTCGGGGTCCCCCCTTTCCCAGCTCAGGGTTCCCTTCCTGGTGGAGTCCCCAACACCTCCAGCTCCCCAAAATCCCCCTCCCCATCCCCAAATTTCCCCCAAACTTCCCCAAAAAGCCCAAAATCCCCAAATTTTCCTCTCCATTTCCCCTCTCCCCTGTGATTTTTGGGGTCCCCCCTTCCTCTGATTTCGGGGTCCCCCCTTTCCCAGCTCGGGGTTCCCTTCCTGGGGGAGTTCCCCAACACCTCCAGCCCCTCAGAATCCCCCTCCCCATCCCCAAGTTTCCCCTATTTCCCCCCAAAACCCCCAAAACCCCAAATTTTCCTCTCCATTTCCCCTCTCCCCTGTGATTTTTGGGGTCCCCCTCCCTCTGACTTTCGGGGTCCCCCCTTTCCCATCTCGGGGTTCCCTTCCTGGGGGAATTCCCCAACACCCCCAGCCCCTCAGAATCCCCCTCCCCATCCCCAAATTTCCCCTATTTCTGCCCAAAAACCCCCAAATCCCCAAATTTTCCTCTCCATTTTCCCTCTCCCTGTGATTTTTGGGGTCCTCCCTCCCTCTGATTTCGGGGTCCCCCCTTTCCCAACTCGGGGTTCCCTTTCTGGGGGAGTTCCCCAACATCTCCTGCCCCCCAAAATCCCCCTCCCCATCCCCAAATTTCCCCCAAACTTCCCCAAAAACCCCCAAATCCCCAAATTTTCCTCTCCATTTCCCCTCTTCCTGTGATTTTTGGGGTCCCCCCTCTCTCTGATTTCGGGGTCCCCCCTTTCCCAGCTCGGGGGTCCTGTTTGGGGCGCTCTGGCTCTGGGGGCCGCCCTGGCCTTTGTGGGGTTTTTCGCGGTGGGTCCGGGACCCCTCCCCTGGTTCGTGGGGGCCGAGCTCTTCCCCCCGGGGCCCCGCGGGGCCGCGCTGGCCCTGGCCGGACTCGTCAACTGGGCCAGCAACACGGCCGTGGCCATGGCCTTCCCCGCCCTGCAGGTACCCAGGAGGGGATTTTGGGGGATTTTGGGGGGTTTTGGGGGGTCTTGAGGGGATTTTGGGGGGTTTTGGGCTCCCAGGTGCCCGTGGAAGGGGGTTCTGGGGCCGGGTTTTGGGATTTTGGGGTTGGTTTGGGTGTGGCCATGGCCTTCCCTGCCCTGCAGGTACCTGGGGAGGGGATTTTGGGGGATTTTGGTGGGATTTGAGGGGATTTTGGGGGGTCTCGAGGGGGTTTTGGGGGGTCTTGAGGGGATTTTGGGGGGTTTTGGGTTCCCAGGTGCCCGTGGGAAGGAGATTTGGGTGGATTTCAGGGGGGTTTGGGGGCAATATTCGTAATTTAAGGGGGATTTTGGGATTGGTTTGGGTGTGGCCATGGCCTTCCCCGCCCTGCAGGTACCCATGGAGGGGATTTTGGGGGATTTTGGGGGATTTTGGGGGGTTTTGGGGTGTTTTGGGTTCCCAGGTGCCCGTGGGAAGGAGATTTAGGGGGGTTTGGGGGCAATATTCGTAATTTAAGGGGGATTTTGGGATTGGTTTGGGTGTGGCCATGGCCTTCCCTGCCCTGCAGGTACCTGGGGAGGGGATTTTGGGGGATTTTGGTGGGATTTGAGGGGATTTTGGGGGGTCTCGAGGGGGTTTTGGGGGGTCTCCAGGGGGTTTTGGGGTGTTTTGGGTTCCCAGGTGCCCGTGGGAAGGAGATTTAGGGGGGTTTGGGGGGCAATATTCGTAATTTAAGGGGGATTTTGGGATCGGTTTGGGTGTGTCCTTGGCCTTCCCCGCCCTGCAGGTACTGGGGAGGGGATTTTGGGGGGTTTTGGGGGGTCTCGAGGGGATTTTGGGGGATTTTGGGTTCCCAGGTGCCCGTGGGAAGGAGATTTAGGGGGGTTTTGGGGGCAATATTCGTAATTTAAGGGGGATTTTGGGATTGGTTTGGGTGTGGCCATGGCCTTCCCCGCCCTGCAGGTACCTGGGGAGGGGATTTTGGGGGATATTTGGGGATTTTGGGGGGTCTCGAGGGGATTTTGGGGGGTTTTGTGTTCCCAGGTGCCCGTGGGAAGGAGATTTAGGGGGGTTTTGGGGGCAATATTCGTAATTTAAGGGGGATTTTGGGATTGGTTTGGGTGTGGCCATGGCCTTCCCCGCCCTGCAGGTACCGGGGAGGGGATTTTGGGGGATTTTGGGGGATTTTGGGGCATTTTAGGGGGAATTTGGGGGGTCTTGAGGGGATTTTGGGGGGTTTGGGGTCCCCAGGTGCCCGTGGGAGTGGGATTTGGGGGCAGGTTTTGGGATTTTGGGGGGATTTTGGGATTGGTTTGGGTGTGGCCATGGCCTTCCCTGCCCTGCAGGTACCGGGGAGGGGATTTTGGGGATTTTTTGGGATTTTGGGGATTTTGGGGGGTTTTGGGTTCCCAGGTGCCCGTGGGAAGGAGATTTAGGGGGGTTTTGGGGCAATATTCATAATTTAAGGGGGATTTTGGGATTGGTTTGGGTGTGGCCATGGCCTTCCCCGCCCTGCAGGTACCCAGGAGGGGATTTTGGGGGATATTTTGGGATTTTGGGGGGTCTCGAGGGGATTTTGGGGGGTTTTGGGTTCCCAGGTGCCCGTGGGTGTGGGATTTGGGGGCAGGTTTTGGGATTTTGGGGGGATTTTGGGATTGGTTTGGGTGTGGCCATGGCCTTCCCCACCCTGCAGGTACCCAGGAGGGGATTTTGGGGGATTTTGGGGATTTTGGGGGTTTTGGGGGGTCTCCAGGAGATTTTGGGGTGTTTTGGGTTCCCAGGTGCCCGTGGGAAGGAGATTTGGGTGGATTTCAGGGGGATTTTGGGGGCAGGTTTGGGGATTTTGGGATTGGTTTGGGTGTGGCCATGGCCTTCCCCGCCCTGCAGGTACCCAGGAGGGGATTTTGGGGGATATTTGGAGATTTTGGGGGGTCTCGAGGGGATTTTGGGGGGTTTTGGGCTCCCAGGTGCCCGTGGAAGGGGGTTCTGGGGCCGGGTTTTGGGATTTTGGGATTGGTTTGGGTGTGGCCATGGCCTTCCCTGCCCTGCAGGTACCCAGGGAGGGGATTTTGGGGGGATTTTGGGGGGTTTTGGGGAGTCTCGAGGGGGTTTTGGGGGGTCTCGAGGGGGTTTTGGGGTGTTTTGGGTTCCCAGGTGCCCGTGGGAAGGAGATTTGGGGGCAGGTTTTGGGATTTTGGGGGGATTTTGGGATCGGTTTGGGTGTGGCCATGGCCTTCCCCGCCCTGCAGGTACCCAGGAGGGGATTTTGGGGGATATTTGGAGATTTTGGGGGGTCTCGAGGGGATTTTGGGGGGTTTTGGGTTCCCAGGTGCCTGTGGGAAGGAGATTTAGGGGGGTTTGGGGGGCAATATTCATAATTTAAGGGGGATTTTGGGGTTGGTTTGGGTGTGGCCATGGCCTTCCCCGCCCTGCAGGTACCGGGGAGGGGATTTTGGGGGATTTTGGGGGGTCTCCAGGAGATTTTGGGGGGTTTTGTGTTCCCAGGTGCCAGTGGGAAGGAGATTTGGGGGCAGGTTTTGGGATTTTGGGGGGATTTTGGGATTGGTTTGGGTGTGGCCATGGCCTTCCCTGCCCTGCAGGTACCGGGGGAGGGGATTTTGGGGGGTTTTGGGGGGTCTCAAGGGGATTTTTGGGGGTTTTGGGGGATTTTGGGTTCCCAGGTGCCCGTGGGAAGGAGATTTGGGGGAGTTTCAGGGGGTTTGGGGGGCAATATTCATAATTTAAGGGGGATTTTGGGATCGGTTTGGGTGTGGCCATGGCCTTCCCTGCCCTGCAGGTACCGGGGAGGGGATTTTGGGGGGATTTGTTTGGATTTTGGGGGGTCTCCAGGTGTTTTTGGGATGTTTTGGGTTCCCAGGTGCCTGTGGGAGGGAGTTTGGAGGGAAATTTTCAGGATTTAAGGGGGATTTTGAGGTGTTTTGGGTGATTTAAGGGGGATTTTGGGAGGTTTTGGGTGATTTAAGGGGGATTTTGGGGTATTTGGGGGGATTTAAGGGGGATTTTGGGGTGTTTTGGGGGATTTTGGGATGTTTTGGGGGATTTTGAGGTGTTTTGGGGGATTTAAGGGGGATTTTGGGATGTTTTGGGGGATTTAAGGGGGATTTTGGGGGATTTTGGGAGGTTTTGGGGGATTTTGGGTTGTTTTGGGTGATTTAAAGGGGATTTTGGGTGGTTTTGGGCGATTTTGGGGTGTTTTGGGGGATTTAAGGGGGATTTTGGGGGATTTTGGGTGGTTTTGGGGGATTTTGGGGTGTTTTGGGGGATTTAAGGGGGATTTTGGGGGATTTTGGGTGGTTTTGGGGGATTTTGGGTTGTTTTGGGTGATTTAAGGGGGATTTTGGGTGGTTTTGGGTGATTTTGGGGTGTTTTGGGGGATTTAAGGGGGATTTTGGGGTGTTTTGGGGGATTTTGGGTTGTTTTGGGGGATTTAAGGGGGATTTTGGGGTGTTTTGGGGGATTTTGGGGTGTTTTGGGGGATTTAAGGGGGATTTTGGGGGATTTTGGGTGGTTTTGGGGGATTTTGGGGTGTTTTGGGGGATTTAAGGGGGATTTTGGGAGGTTTTGGGCGATTTTGAGGTGTTTTGGGGGATTTAAGGGGGGTTTTGGGATGTTTTGGGGGATTTTGGGAGGTTTTGGGCGATTTTGGGGTGTTTTGGGTGATTTTGGGGTGTTTTGGGGGATTTAAGGGGGGTTTTGGGATGTTTTGGGCGATTTTGGGTGGTTTTGGGGTGATTTAAGGGGGATTTTGGGGGATTTATGGGGGATTTTGGGATGTTTTGGGGGATTTTGGGGTGTTTTGGGGGATTTTGGGGTATTTTGGGGGATTTAAGGGGGATTTTGGGATGTTTTTGGGGATTTTGGGTGGTTTTGGGGGATTTTGGGGTATTTTGGGGGATTTAAGGGGGATTTTGGGGTGTTTTGGGGGATTTTGGGGTGGTTTTGGGAGATTTAAGGGGGATTTTGGGTGGTTTTGGGGGATTTTGGGGTGTTTTGGGGGATTTAAGGGGGATTTTGGGAGGTTTTGGGCGATTTTGGGGTGTTTTGGGCGATTTTGGGGTATTTTGGGGGATTTAAGGGGGATTTTGGGGTGTTTTGGGGGATTTTGGGGTGGTTTTGGGTGTGTCCTTGGCCTCCCCCTCCCTGCAGGAGAGGAATTTCCCAAAGAATTCGGGCGATTTTTGCTGAATTTCTTGCGTTTCTATTTTCCCACATTCTCACCCAGAACCCCCCAAATCCTCATTTATTTCCCCCCTTTATTTTTTCCCCCTCCCAGGACGCCCTCGGCCCCTTCGTCTTCCTCCTTTTCGGGGGTCTCCTGGGGGGTTTCGCCCTCTTCACCTTCCTGCTGCTCCCCGAAACCCGCGGCCGCCCCTTCCCCGGCCCCGGGGACCCCCAAAATCCTCCCCCCACGGCGCTGCTGGGCCCCCCCCGAGAAGGACACGGAGCTCCAGTGCTTGGCCAGCCCAGAGGAGCCCTGAGGGGCCCCCCAACATTTTTTGGGGTTTTTTTGGGGGGGGGCCGCTTTGGGGACGATTTTTTGGGATTTTTTCCCCCAGTTCCGGGTGGGATTTTGGGATTTTTTGGGGTTTTTGGGGATTTTTTTGGGTTTTTTTGGGGGTTTTTTGGGTTTTTTTTGGGGTTTCCCCCCCAATGCTGGTTGTAAATAAAAGGTGAGGGCGAATCAGGCGTTGATCCCCAAAATTTGGGGGGGAATCCCCAAAATTGGGGGGGGAGGGAGGGGTCAGAGCCCAAAATTGGGGGGTGGGGGAGGGGATTTTGGGGTGGGGGAGGGAATTTTTGGGGGTGGGGGAGGGGATTTTTGGGTTGGGGAAGGGGATTTGGGGGTGGGGGAGGGGATTTTTGGGGGTGGGGGAGGGGATTTGGGGTGGGGGAGGGGATTTTTGGGGTGGGGGAAGGGATTTGGGGGTGGGGGGGGATTTTGGGGGTGGGGGAGGGGATTTGGGGTTGAGGGAGGGGATTTTTGGGGGTTGGGGAAGGGGATTTGGGGGTTGGGGAGGGGATTTTGGGGGTGGGGGAGGGGATTTTGGGGTGGGGGAGGGGATTTGGGGGTGGGGGGAGGGGATTTTGGGGTGGGGGAGGGGATTTTGGGGGTCGTGCCCAGGTGTGGGGGGAGGGGGATTCACCCTTCCCCCCTCGGGGCCCCATTTTGGGGGAGGGAGCCCCAAATTTTGGTCGCTGGCCCCGCCCCTTTAAGCTCAGGCCCCGCCCCTTTAAGCTCAGGCCCCGCCCCCTGGCACCCCATTGGTGGATCCGCGCCAGCGCCGCCTCTGATTGGTCGAGAGCCTCGTGGCACGCGGGTGGGGGGTCACGTGAGCGCCGGCGGGCGGCGCATGCGCAGTGAGGAAACCTCCTCGCGGTGCGCTCGAATAAATTTACATACATTTGCATAAAATTACATAGACGGCGGCCGCTGGGGATGAGGCGATCAGCGTCATTAAGCTCATTTGCATAATGAGCGCTGCCGGCGGCGTTGCCGTGGCAACGAAACCCCCCCAAGAGGGGCTTGAGGTGAGGGTGGGCCTGTCCCGCCTCGCTCCCCGCGTGCTCCAAATCTCGCGAGATCTCGCTGGAGGCGCAGCGCACCTCAGCGAGCTCTCGCGAGAGGACGCGGCCACGTTAAGCCTGAACGCCCCAACTCTCGCGCGATCCCCCCGACCGCGCCGCGCTGCTCCGCGCCGCAAATCTCGCGAGAACTCGCGGGCCAGGCGGTGTCGCCAAGCCTTAAACTCCACCCCCGCCGGGGTGGAGGGGGCGCCGCGCGCATGCGCAGACCCCGCCGCGCTCCACCCCTCCTCGCTTTGCGCATGCGCAGCTCCCTCCACCGCCCATCCCCGCCCTCTCCCCCGCGCTGTGCGCACGCGCAGTCCCCCCGGCCTCTCCCGCCCCCCCCTCCCCGCGCATGCTCAGTGCGGCTCCCCCCGCCCGGGGCGGGCGCGCAGGCGCGGTGGGCCCGGGGCTTGCAGCAGCTCCAGCGCGGCGGCGGTTCGGGCTTCGGGGCTCGCGGGCGCGGGGGTGAGTCCGGGGCCTTCCCCGGGGCTTCCGAGGGGCGGCCGCGCCTTTGGGGACGGGGGGAAGAAGCTGCGGGGTGGAGCCCGGTGCGCTCCCGCTGCCGCTTGCCCCTCAGGCCCGGCCTAGGCCGCGCCCGCGCGCTGCGCTCCCCCCCCCGGGCCGGGCCGGCCGGGCCCGCGTGGCGGCGGCGAGAGCGAGACACAAGCGGAGAGGGGATCCGGGACACCGGGAGCACGGAGAGGGGAATGGGGGAACACCGGAACACCGGGGAGGGGAATGGGGGAAGCCCGGAACCCCGGAGATGGAAATTCGGGACCCCCAAAACTCTGGAGGGGGGAATTGGGGAGCCCCGGAACTCCGGAGAGGGGAATGGGGGAGCCCCGGAACACCGGGGAGGGGAACTGGGGAACCCTGAAACTCCTTAAAAGGGAATTTGGGGACCCCTGAAACTCCTTAAAAGGGAATTTGGGGAACCCTGAAACTCCTTAAAAGGGAATTTGGGGAGCCCAAGAACTCCGGAGAGGGGAATGGAGGAACCCCGGAACCCCGGAGGGGGGGAACTGGGGACCCCTGGAACCCCATGGATGGAAATTGGGGACCCCCGAAACTCGAGAGGGGGGAATTGGGGACCCCCGGAACACCGGAGAGGGGAATGGGGGACCCCCGGGGCCCCGGAGAGGGGAACTGGGGACCCCCAAAACTCCATAAAAGGGAATTTGGGGGACCCCCAAAACTCTGGAAAGGGGAATTGGGGACCCCCGAAACTCCATGGATGGAAATTTGGGACCCCCAAAACTCCATAAAAGGGAATTTGGGGACCCCCGAAACTCCGGAGAGGGGAATTGGGGACCCCCAGAACTCCATGAAAGGGAAATTGGGGACCCCAAGAACTCCGGAGAGGGGAATGGGGGACCCCCAAAACTCCATAAAAGGGAATTTGGGGACCCCGAAACTCTGGAGAGGGGAATGGGGGACCCCTGAAACTCCATAAAAGGGAATTTGGGGACCCCCAAAACTCCAGAGAGGGGAATTTGGGACCCCTGAAACTCCATAAAAGGGAATTTGAGACCCCCGAAACTCTGGAGATGGAATTTGGGGGACCCCTGAAACACCGGAGAGGGGAATTGGGAACCCCCAAAACTCCATGAAAGGGAAATTGGGGACCCCAAAAACTCTGGAGAGGGGAATGGGGGACACTGGGACCCCAGAGAGGAGAATGGGGGAGCCCCAAAACTCCATAAAAGGGAATTTGGAGACCCCCAAAACTCTGAAGTGGGGAATGGGGGAACCCCGAAAACGCCGGAGAGGGGAATGGGGGACCCCTGAAACTCTGGTGGGGGGAACTGGGGACCCCCAAAACTCTGGAGAGGGGAATTGGGGACCCCCGAAACTCCATGGATGGAAATTCGGGACCCCCAAAACTCCGGAGAGGGGAATTGGGGGAGCCCCGGAACTCTGGAGAGGGGAATTGGGGACCCCCAAAACTTCATAAAAGGGAATTTGGGGACCCCCAAAACTCCATGGATGGAAATTCAGGACCCCCAGAACTCCATGAAAGGGAATTTGGGGAACCCCAAAACTCCAGAGAGGGGAAATGGGGACCCACAAAACTCCATAAAAGGGAATTGGGGACCCCCAGAACTCCATGAAAGGGAATTTGGGGACCCCCGAAACTCCGGAGGGGGGAATTGGAGACCCCCGAAACTCCATAAAAGGGAATTTAGGGACCCCCAAAACTCCATGAAAGGGAATTTAGGGACCCCCAAAACTCCATGAAAGGGAATTTGGGGACCCCCAAAACTCCATGGATGGAAATTCAGGACCCCCAGAACTCCATAAAAGGGAATTTGGGGAACCCCGAAACTCCAGAGAGGGGAATTTGGGACCCCAGAAACTCCATGGATGGAAATTTGGGACCCCCAAAACTTCATAAAAGGGAATTTGGGGAACCCCAAAACTCCAGAGAGGGGAATTGGGGACCCACAAAACTCCATGGATGGAAATTCAGGACCCCCAGAACTCCATGAAAGGGAATTTGGGGAACCCCAAAAGTCGGTAGAGGGGAAATGGGGACCCCAAAAACTCTGGAGAGGGGAATTGGGGACCCCTGGAACTCCATAAAAGGGAATTTGGGGACCCCCCAAACTCCATAAAAGGAAATTGGGGACCCCAAGAACTCCATAAAAAGGAATTTTGGGACCCCCAAAACTCTGGAGAGGGGAATTTGGGACCCCAGAAACTCCATGGATGGAAATTCGGGACCCCCAAAACTCCATAAAAGGGAATTTGGGGAACCCCGAAACTTTGGAGAGGGGAAATGGGGACCCCCAGAACTCCATAAAAGGGAATTGGAGACCCCCAAAACTCCATGAAAGGGAATTTGGGGACCCCCAAAACTCTGGAGGGGGGAATTGGGGACCCCCAAAACTCCATGAAAGGGAAATTGGGGACCCCCAAAACTCTGGAGAGGGGAACTGGGGATCCCCGGAACCCCAGAGAGGAGAATGGGGGACCCCCAAAACTCCATAAAAGGGAATTTGGAGACCCCCAAAACTCCGGAGAGGGGAAATGGGGACCCCCAAAACTCCATGGATGGAAATTGGGGACCCCCAAAACTCCATAAAAGGAAATTGGGGACCCCCAGAACTCCATGAAAGGGAATTTGGGGACCCCCGAAACTCCATGGATGGAAATTCGGGACCCCCGAAACTCCATAAAAGGGAATTTGGGGACCCCCCAACTCCATATAAGGAAATTGGGGACCCCCCAACTCCATATAAGGAAATTGGGGAGCCCCCAACTCCATATAAGGAAATTGGGGATCCCCCAGTTCCATATTTGGGCCTGGGGGGGGGGCCGGGTAAGGAAGGGATTCCCCCCCCCCCCATTAAATGTGTGGGGATCCCCCCAAAAAACCCCAAATTTCCCTGCCTGGAATTCCCTCAAATCCCCCCCCAAAACCCCCCTGGACACCCCCAAACTCCCCGGGACCCCCTAAAAACCCCTCTGGACCCCCCCAAAACCCCCCTGGATCCCCCCAAAACCCCCAGGACCCCCCAAACCCCCCCGGGACCCCCCAAACCCCCCCATGACCCCCCCCCAAAGTCCCTGGGACCCCCCCAAAACCGCCCTGGACCCCCCCAAAACTCCCCTGGATCCCCCCAAAATTCCCCCCCGGGACCCCCCAAAACCCCCCCGGGACCCCCCAAAACCCCCCTGGACCCCCTGAAAATTCCCCCCTGGACCTCCCAAAACCCCCCTGGACCCCCCCAAACCCCCCCAGGACCCCCCAAACCCCCCCTGGACCCCCCAAACCCCCCCTGGACCCCCCCAAAATTCCCCCCCTGGACCCCCCTGCCCCTCCCCCCCCAGGGTGGATTTTTGGGGGGTTCTGAGTGGGGGAGGGGAGGAAGCTCCTGGGGACCCCCCCAAATTTGAGGGTGGAGTTTTGGGGACCCCCCCCTATCCCGGGGGGTGGGGGAGCACCCAAAAAAGGGGGTGGGGGAGGGGTCAAACCGGGTCCCCACGTGTGTCACCTTCCCCTCCCCCCACCTGTCACCTCCCCTCCCCCTCCTGGATTTGGGGTCCCCCTGTGACCCCCCCAGCCCATTTTGGGGGTCCCCAACCCCTTTGTGACCCCCCCCCATCCCTCCCCCTCCTTTTTGGGGTCCTGCCCCTCTTTTTTTGGGGTCCTACCCCAATTTTTTGGGGTTTTCCCTCCT
Organism: Poecile montanus; assembly: GCA_038429875.1. Classification (NCBI taxonomy): domain Eukaryota; kingdom Metazoa; phylum Chordata; class Aves; order Passeriformes; family Paridae; genus Poecile; species Poecile montanus. The sequence continues at coordinate 1,046,627 of CM076534.1, forward strand.
TTTTGGGGTTTTCCCTCCTTTTTTGGGGTTCCCCCACCCTCATCCCCCATTTTTTGGGGTTCCCTGATCCTTTTGGGGGGGTCCCCAATACCCACAGGTGCTCCCAACCCCAATTTTGGGGTCCCCAGCCCCGATTTTGGGGTCCCCAACCCAAATTTTGGGGTCCCCACCCCCAATTTTGGGGTCCCCAACCCCGATTTTGGGGTCCCCAACCCCGGTTTTGGGGTCCCCAACCCCATTTTTGGGTCCTGATCCTCCTTTTTTTTGCCTTCCCCTGACCCTTTTTGGGGCTCCCCATTTTTGGGTTTCTCTTTTCCCATTTTGGGACCCCCTTAATCTCCATTTTTGGGGGGTCCCCAACCCCGTTTTGGGCATCTCTATCTCTCCCTAACTCCAAAATTTTGGGGTTCTCATCCCCTGATCCCCATTTTTGGGGTCTTCACCCCCTTTTTGGGGTCCCCACCACCCTCAAGTGCCTTTTTTGGGGAGCCCCCAACCCCTTTTTGAGCTTCCCCTTCTCCTCTTGCCCCAAATTTTTGGGGTCCCCAGCTCCTCCTCGACCCCCAAATTTTTTGGGTTGTCCCCTGACCTCCCCAAATTTTGAGTTCCCCACTCTCTGACCCCCCAAATTTTGGGGTTCTTCACCCTCTGACCCCCATTTTTGGGGTCTCCACCCCCCTTTTTGGGGTCTCCACCCCATTTTTGGGGTCTCCACCCCCTTCCAGTTCCCATTTCTGATGCCCAACCCCTTTTTCCCCTCCCCTTCCACTTCACCCCCAAATTTTGGGCTCCCCCGACCTTCCCTGACCCCCAAATTTGGGGATCTTCTCCCTGACCACCAAAATTTTGGGGTTCTCCACCCCCTGACCCCCATTTTGGGGTCTTCACCCCCGTTTTGGGGTCCCCACCACCTTCAAGTGCCTTTTTTGGGGAGTCCCCAACCCCTTTTTTCCCTTCCCTTCCACTTCACCCCCAAATTTTTGGGCTTCCCCGACCTCCCCTGACCCCCAAATTTTTTTGGGTTGTCCCCTGACCTCCCCAAATTTTGAATTCCCCACTCTCTGAGCCCCCAAATTTTGGGATTCTTCACCCCCTGACCCCCATTTTTGGGGTCTCCACCCCCTTCCAGTTCCCTTTTCTGATGCCCCCAACCCCTTTTTCCCTTTCCCTTCCACTTCACCCCCAATTTTTTGGGCTCCCCCGACCTCCCCTGACCCCAAAATTTGGGATTTTCTCCCTGACTCCCCAAATTTTGGGTTCCCCACTCTCTGACCCCCCCAATTTTGGGGTTCTCCCCTTCCTAACCCCCCTTTTTTGGGGTCTCCACCCCTTTTTTGGCTCTCGCTGCTGCCCCCAGCCCCTTTTTGAGCTTCCCCACCCCCAAACCTCCCCTCTTTGGGGTCCCCCGACCCCCAAAATGTTTTGGCTTCTCCCTGACTCCCCAAATTTTGGGTTCTCCACCCCTGATCCCCATTTTTGGGGTCTTCACCCCCTTTTTGGGGTCCCCACCACCTTCAAGTGCCTTTTTTTGGGAGTCCCCAACTCTTTTTTCCCCTTCCCTTCCACTTCACCCCAAATTTTTGGGCTCCCCCGACCTCCCCTGACCCCCAAATTTTTTGGGTTGTCCCCTGACCTCCCCAAATTTTGAGTTCCCCACTCTCTGACCCCCAAATTTTGGGGTTCTTCACCCCCTGACCCCCATTTTTGGGGTCTCCACCCCCTTCCATTTCCCATTTCTGATGCCCCCAACCCCTTTTTCCCCTCCCTTTCCACTTCATCCCAATTTTTTGGGCTCCCAACCTTCCTGACCCCAAAATTTTTGGCTTCTCCCTGACTCCCCAAATTTTGGGGTTCTCCACCCCCTGACGCCCCATTTTTGGGGTCTTCACCCCATTTTTGGGGTCTCCACCCCCTTCCAGTTCCCCTTTCTGATGCCCCCAACCCCTTTTTGCCCTTTCCCTTCCACTTCACCCCCAATTTTTGGGCTCCCCCGACCTCCCCTGACCCCCAAATTTGGGGATTTTCTCCCTGACCTCTCAAATTTGGAATTCCCCGCCCTCAATCCCGGTTTTTTTTTGGGAATTGCCCCCCCAGAGAGGCGATGGCCGACGACCTGGACTTCGAGACGGGGGACGCGGGGGCCTCGGCCACGTTCCCCATGCAGTGCTCGGCCCTGCGCAAGAACGGCTTCGTGGTGCTCAAGGGCCGCCCCTGCAAGATCGTGGAGATGAGCACCTCCAAAACCGGCAAACACGGCCACGCCAAGGTAGCCAAAACCTCGGGAGAATCCCCAAAATCCCGGGAGAATTCCAAAATCCCGGGAAAATTCCAGATTTCCAGTGGGAATCCCAAAATCCCCGCGGGAATCCCGGAATCCTGAGCGGGGTTAGCGCCGAGTGACCGCGGTTGTATGGAGCCGCCCACAGGGCTTTTATCTGGGCTCTGATCCCCCCCAAAATACCCCAAACATCCCAAAATTGGGGATTTGGGAATGCTGAGGTTGCCAAAATCCCCAGAGAATTCCCAAATTCCCAATGGGAATCCCGAAATCCCCGGCGGGAATCCCGGAATCCTGAGCGGGGTTAGCCCCGAGGGGTTGGGGTCTCTCTCAGAGCTTTCTCTGGGTTCTGATTCCACTCAAAAACAACCAAAACCAGCCCAAAATTGGGATTTGGGAATGCTGAGGTTGCCAAATCCCCAGAGAATTCCCAAATTTCCAATGGGAATCCCAAAATCCCCGCGGGAATCCCGGAATCCTGAGCGGGGTTAGCGCCAAGGGGTTGAGGTTTCTCCCAGAGCTTTCTCTGGGTTCTGATCCACTCAAAACTGCCCCAAACACCCCAGAATTTGGGATTTGGGAATGCTGAGGTTGCCAAAATCCGGGGAGAATTCCCAAATTTCCAGTGGGAATCCTGAAATCCCCGTGGGAATCCCGGAATCCTGAGCGGGGTTAGCCCCGAGGTGTTGAGATTTCTTTCAGGGCTTTTTTCTGGGTTCTGATCACCCAAAACCACCCAAAACCAGCCCAAAATTGGGGATTTGGGAATGCTGAGGTTGCCAAAATCCCGGGAAAATTCCCAAATTTCCAGTGGGAATCCTGAAATTCCTGCAGGAATCCCGAAGTGCAAAGCCCTGGGTGGTCGGGGTCTCTCTCAGAGCTTTTCCCTGGGATCCTGAGCCCCAAACATCCCAAAATTGGGGATTTGGGAATGCTGAGGTTGCCAAAATCCTGGGAGAATTCCCAAATTTCCAGTGGGAATCCCGAAATCCCGACTGGGGTTATCCCTGAGAGCTTTTTCTGTTCTGGGACCCCTCCCAAAACATCCCCAGGAATTTGGGAATGCCGCGTATCCCGGAAATCCCTCTGGATCCCCGGAATCCCTCTGGATCCCCAAAATCCCTCGGGATCCCCAAAATCCCTCTGGATCCCCGGAATCCCTCTGGATCCCCAAAATCCGCTGGGTCCCCAAAATCCCTCTGGATCCCCAAAATCCCTCTGGATCCCCAAAATCCCTCTGGATCCCCAAAATCCCTCTGGATCTCCAAAATCCCGCTGGATCCCCAAAATCCGGGTTTCAATCCCCAAATTCCCGCCCGGATCCCGAAATCCTGGCCTGGCCCGCCCTGGAGCTCCCCTGGGATTCTGATCCCAGCAAATCCCTGAAAAAAATCTGGGAATCCCCCAGGAGTCCCGGAATTCCGACCCCAAATCCCAAAATTCCCCTCTGGAATCCCAAAATTCCGCCCCGAATCCCAAAATTCCGACCCCAAATCCCAAAATTCCACCCCTGAATCCCAAAATTCCCCTCTGGAATCCCAAAATTCCCCTCTGGAATCCCAAAATTCCGACCCCAAATCCCAAAATTCCTCTCTGGAACCCCAAAGCTGCTCCAGACTCCTCCCCCTGAGCGCTCCCAGTGCTCCCAGTGCTCCCAGTATGGCTCTGACCCCATTCCCAGTGCTCCCAGTATGGCTCTGACCCATTCCCAGTGCTCCCAGTATGGCTCTGACACCATTCCCAGTGCTCCCAGTATGCTCTGACCCCGTTCCCAGTGCTCCCAGTGCTCCCAGTATGGCTCTGACACCATTCCCAGTGCTCCCAGTGCTCCAGTATGGCTCTAACCCAATTCCCAGTGCTCCCAGTGCTCCCAGTATGGCTCTGACCCCGTTCCCAGTGCTCCCAGTGCTCCAGTATGGCTCTGACCCCATTCCCAGTGTTCCCAGTATGGCTCTGACACTGTTCCCAGTGCTCCCAGTGCTCCAGTCTGGCTCTGACACCACTCCCAGTGTTCCCAGTATGGCTCTGACACCACTCCCAGTGTTCCCAGTATGGCTCTGATGCCATTCCTGTGCTCCCAGTGCTCCCAGTATGGCTCTGACCCCCATTCCCAGTGCTCCCAGTATGGCTCTGACCCCATTCCCAGTGCTCCAGTACAGCTCCTCTAGTCCTTCCCAGTCCCTCCCAGTGCCCCCAGTCTCTCCCAGTGCTCCCAGTATGGCTCTGACACCTTTCCCAGTGCTCCCAGTATGGCTCTGACCCCATTCCCAGTGCTCCCAGTATGGCTCTGACCCTGCTCCTAGTAACCCCAGTACAGCCCTTACCCATTCCCAGTGCTCCCAGTCCCTCCCAGTGCTCCCAGTCCAGCTCTCATCCCACTCCCAGTGCTCCCAGTTCCTCCCAGTAACCCCAGTCCAGCCCTCATCCCATTCCCAGTTCCTCCCAGTAACCCCAGTCCAGCCCTTACCCCATTCCCAGTGCTCCCAGTTCCTCCCAGTAACCCCAGTCCAGCCCTCATCCCATTCCCAGTTCCTCCCAGTAACCCAGTTCCCCCCAGGTGCACCTGGTGGGCATCGACATCTTCACGGGCAAGAAGTACGAGGACATCTGTCCGTCCACCCACAACATGGACGTGCCCAACATCAAACGGAACGACTTCCAGGTGAGAAACACACCTGAACACACCTGAACACACCTGAACATACATGAACATACCTGAACACACCTGAACACACCTGAACACACCTGAACACAGCTGGGCACATCTGTCCGTCCACCCACAACATGGACGTGCCCAACATCAAACGGAACGACTTCCAGGTGAGAGACACACCTGAACACACCTGAACACACATGAACACACCTGAACACACCTGAACACACCTGTGATATACCTGTAATACACCTGGACACACCTGGGCACATCTGTCCGTCCACCCACAACATGGACGTGCCCAACATCAAACGGAACGACTTCCAGGTGAGTTCACCTGTAACATACCTGTAACACACATGAACACACCTGTGATACACCTGAACACAGCTGTGATACACCTGTAACACACCTGAACACGCCTGAACACACCTGAACACACCTGAACACACCTGAACACACCTGGGCACATCTGTCCGTCCACCCACAACATGGACGTGCCCAACATCAAACGGAACGACTTCCAGGTGAGAAACACACCTGTAACATACCTGTAACACACCTGAACATACCTGAGATACACCTGTAACACACCTGTAACACACCTGAACACACATGAACACACCTGTAACACACCTGAACACACCTGAACATACATGAACACACCTGAAACACACCTGAACACACCTGTAACACACCTGAACACACATGAACACACCTGAACACACCCTGTAACACACCTGAACACACCTGTAAACACACCTGAACACACCTGAACACACCTGAACACACCTGAACACACCTGGACACACCTGGACACACCTGAACACACCTGAACACGCCTGTAACACACCTGAGATACACCTGGGCACACCTGAACACACCTGAACACACCTGAACACACCTGGACACACCTGAACACACCTGAACACACCTGAACACACCTGGACACACCTGAACACACCTGGACACACCTGTAACATACCTGTAACACACCTGAACACACCTGTAACATACCTGTAACACACCTGAACACACCTGGACACACCTGAACACACCTGGACACACCTGTAACATACCTGTAACACACCTGAACACACCTGTAACATACCTGTAACACACCTGAACACACCTGGACACACCTGAACACACCTGGACACACCTGTAACATACCTGTAACACACCTGAACACACCTGGACACACCTGAACACACCTGACACACCTGTATTTCACCTGTAGCTGATCGGGATCCAGGACGGGTACCTGTGGGTGTTGATGGGTTACCTGTGGGTGTCACCCATGGGTGTCTCACCTGTGGGTGTTACCTGTCCAGCTGATCGGGATCCAGGACGGGTACCTGTGGGTGTTGATGGTGTTACCTGTCTCACCCATGGGTGTTACCTGTCTCACCTGTCCAGCTGATCGGGATCCAGGACGGGTACCTGTGGGTGTTACCTGTGGGTGTCACCCATGGGTGTTACCTGTCTCACCTGTGGGTGTCTCACCTGTAGCTGATCGGGATCCAGGACGGGTACCTGTGGGTGTTACCTGTGGGTGTTGATGGGTTACCTGTGGGTGTCACCTGTCTCACCCATGGGTGTCTCACCTGTCCAGCTGATCGGGATCCAGGACAGGTACCTGTGGGTGTCACCCATGGGTGTTGATGGGTGTTACCTGTCTCACCTGTAGCTGATCGGGATCCAGGACGGGTACCTGTGGGTGTTGCTGGGTGTTACCTGTGTCACCCATGGGTGTCTCACCTGTCTCACCTGTAGCTGATCGGGATCCAGGACGGGTACCTGTGGGTGTCACCCATGGGTGTTACCTGTCTCACCTGTAGCTGATCGGGATCCAGGACGGGTACCTGTGGGTGTTGATGGGTGTTACCTGTGGGTGTCACCCATGGGTGTTACCTGTGTCACCCATGGGTGTCTCACCTGTCTCACCTGTAGCTGATCGGGATCCAGGACGGGTACCTGTGGGTGTTACCTGTGTCACCCATGGGTGTTACCTGTGTCACCCATGGGTGTTACCTGTCTCACCTGTCCAGCTGATCGGGATCCAGGACGGGTACCTGTGGGTGTCACCCATGGGTGTTGATGGGTTACCTGTGGGTGTCACCCATGGGTGTCTCACCTGTCTCACCTGTCCAGCTGATCGGGATCCAGGACGGGTACCTGTCGCTGCTCCAGGACAGTGGGGAGGTGCGGGAGGATCTGCGGCTGCCGGAGGGGGAACTGGGCCGGGAGATTGAGCAGAAATACGACTGCGGAGAGGAGATACTGGTACGGACTGGGATAAACTGGGAGGGACTGGGAGGGACTGGGAGGGACTGGGAGGGACTGGGGGAACTGGGACTGCGGAGAGGAGATACTGGTACGGACTGGGGGGAACTGGGAGGGACTGGGAGGGACTGGGATGGACTGGGGGGAACTGGGACTGCGGAGAGGAGATACTGGTACGGACTGGGGGAACTGGAGGGACTGGGAGGGACTGGGATGGACTGGGGGGAACTGGGACTGCGGAGAGGAGATACTGGTACGGACTGGGGGGAACTGGGAGGGACTGGGAGGGACTGGGATGGACTGGGGGGAACTGGGACTGCGGAGAGGAGATACTGGTACGGACTGGGGGAACTGGGAGGGACTGGGAGGGACTGGGATGGACTGGGGGGACTGGGACTGCGGAGAGGAGATACTGGTACGGACTGGGGGAACTGGGAGGGACTGGGAGGGACTGGGAGGGACTGGGACTGCGGAGAGGAGATACTGGTACGGACTGGGATAAACTGGGATGAACTGGGAGGGACTGGGAGGGACTGGGAGGGGACTGGGACTGCGGAGAGGAGATACTGGTACGGACTGGGGGAACTGGGAGGGACTGGGAGGGACTGGGAGGGACTGGGATGGGATTGGGATGGACTGGGAGGGACTGGTCTGTACTGGGACTGTGGAGAGGAGATACTGGGATGGACTGGGATGGACTGGAGGGACTGGGAGGGGATTGGGATGGACTGGGAGGGACTGTCTGTACTGGGACTGTGGAGAGGAGATACTGGGATGGACTGGGATGGACTGGGAGGGACTGGTCTGTACTGGGACTGCGGAGAGGAGATACTGGGATGGACTGGGAGGGACTGGAATGGACTGGGAGGGACTGGGACTGCGGAGAGGAGATACTGTTGCGGACTGGGGGGAACGGGGATGGACTGGGATAAACTGGGAGGGACTGGGAGGGACTGGTGTGTACTGGAGCACTGGTCCGTACTGGTGTGTACTGGGATGAACTGGTCTGTACTGGTCTGAA